>KK117634.1:141001-156454 GCA_000611955.2 Stegodyphus mimosarum
TTTATATATATATATTTCCGCAATCGTTGATCGCATTCATATAGTTCCAATTACAAAAGTGTCTTAAATGACAAAAATGTTCCTGTTTTGGCAATCTTCAAATTTAAAAAAATTAATTTTGGACAAATAACGAAATATAGCTTTTAATGTGACCTCCCAGCTTCAATATTTATATCTGAGAAAGTTTCATAATCGTCATAAAAAAATAAAAGTAGAAGAAGTTAGACTACTGTACGATAAAAAATTCCCCGGGATATTTAATATTAAAATTTGCAATTTTTGATGTCATTTTCAACTTACCTTGAGAAATCGGATAATTAAGTTAGAATAATTCGAGGAAATAAGTTTAAATGAAGTGCAGCAAAAAAATGTGTATAATTTAATAAGCCGTGCATGGAAATCAAGTGGTGTCCACATCAAAACACCCATGATAAATAACTTTGAAAGAAGAAATTGATTTTTTGAGGGGTTGTAATGGCAAATAGCCTCTCTTTCACAGCAGCAAGAATAAATACAAGCTTTTATTAAAATTATAAATAAATAAACTATATCCTTGCAATATAATACTTAAAATTCGATTAAAAATTTTTTTCAGAATCTTTTAAAATCAGGATATCAAATATAAAGTTCAAAACTCAAAATTCGGGCTTCCAGGTTCACAGTGCGAGGAAAATACACTGTGAAAAAAAAAGGGACAGTTCTCTATCTCCCGTTTGACTGGGCCGATTGACGAAATTCAAATTGCGTTTTTCATGTCTCGAAAGCGTGACTTAGGATATATATTAGATTTATATATAGCATTATTCTAACATATGTATTTTCACCTAAAATCCAACTTTTTCTGAAATAGCATATCATCCAAAAAATATCTAATATAGAGAATATGTAATCCAAAAAAATATCTAATGCAGAGAGATATACATGACCTCTTTGTGTACCTATCAAATTACGAAAATGTTTTGCTGCACTTCATTTAAAATACGTATGCCAAATAACGCAAAAACGGATCCATTTTGACTAGTTCCATTCGAAAACGGGGAAATTTCTGTTGAAATCTGAAAAACGATATTTTTCGCAATTACAATACTTCCTTTATGTACATGGAAGTAAAATGGAAGACTGAATTTATTTTACAATGGAACATAATTCCTCATTTATATTTTTGATATGTAAACATAACAGGAAATGTAAAAACACCGAGAAATTGCCCAGGTAATCTTATTTTATACGAAATAAGGTCTACTGTCAACCTCTCTCTCTCTCACACATACACAGGAAAAAAAGGAAAGAGGAAAAAAAAGAAAAAAATCTGAAATAAGTTTAATAAAAAAGAGATATTAATAATTATATATCAAAATTAATTAACATTAAAGAGCTAAAATTTTTAGATCTAATTTTTTAAAAACTACTTTTGCGGTTTTTATAAATCTTAGCAGTTTGGCGTAATTTGAGTCGTATAATCGAAATATAGAAAAAACCTGGCATGTTATTTCATAAAAAGTCCAATTTTGTGTCAAAATACCTATATTAGAACAATGCTATGTATAAATCTAATACATATCCTAAGTCACGCTTTCGAGACATGAACGCAATTTGAATGTCATCAATCGACCCAATAGAACGGGAGACATAGAACTGTCCCATTTTTTATTTTGCGCAGTGTATATACATGCAGATTCTTCATTATTAATTTCTTTAAAGATAATACAGGGTGATAATATTTGGTGCCAGCAATTTGAAAAAGGATTCGCCGTTTATAGCAATGAAGAAAAATTCCGTTTCGAGATTAATAGTCAATTCGGGCTAATGCTCTTTTGGGAGGGGAAGAGGGAGGGAGAAACAGAAAGAAAAAAAATCTTTATCAGAAAATAAAATTAAAACTCAATTTAAAAAGTATTTTTATTACTAAAAACTCAAACGCTTGCTTCAGAACTATATTTTTGAGGGAGAAGAACATAGAAAGACTTATAAAGTATTTTCTCTCGCCTTTCTGCATGCTTCTGAGGTGTAATTCAAAGCATATTCGAAGCGTATTCGGGAGGTCAAGGGTCCGAACCCCGGGGAAGGGGACACTGCACATTTTTCACGTCTTCTGCTTCAAAATACCTAATTACTCTATAGACTTAGAAACGATAACAATGTTATTAAAAAATCTGTTATTGCTGGAATAAAACTTTAGAAAGGAATGTTTGGATGACCGCAATCTAGATGCTGATGAATTCTATCTTTACCATTAAATTATATCTTTAATACAGATTCTAGTGCAGGTCAAAATTAGAGTTAGAAACTTTGCAATGGAGTTACGCATCATAAACCGTTAGAAGCGCCTGTTATTAGTTGCGGTAATAATATAAACACTAATAATACTTGTTGCCAAATGCTATGAACAAGTATATGTTGTTTTAAAGGCTTTACTTTTCATGCTAGTGTTCAGAGCAGTTTTATGATGCAGAAAGTAAATGAAAAAGTCAAAAATGATTAAAAAATCAGCGATTGGCGGCTTGCGAAGACATGAATTTTTACTTTTTGCATCGTGAAAACAATAATACTTGATTTTAAATGTTGACAAGGAAACAAGTATTTACTTTAAATGCTGCATCGTGTGTCTTATGAAGTCCGAAATCGTAAGGATTATTATTGACAGATTCTGGAATACTGGATGAGTTATTGACGGAGTATATTTAAGCCCTATCAGAATGAAGAATATACACAGTCCAGTCACATTAATGTGACCATCTGTCAAAAGCCAGAATAACCACCTTTCGCAGAGCGGACTGCTGCGAGACGTGCAGGAAGAGAGTAACATAGGTCCCTGAAGGTGTTCTCTGGGATGTTGAGCCATGCCGACTCTAATGCCGTGGCCAGCTGCGCTAGATTACGCGGTTGAGGATCCATGGCGCGAACAACTCGATCGAGATGGTCCCACAGATGCTCGATTGGGTTTAAGTCAGGTGAGTTTGCTGGCCAGGGGAGGACGGTAAACTCATCCTGGTGCTTTTCGAACCACGCACGTACACTGGCAGCTGTATGGCACCTCGCATTGTCCTGCTGGAAGATGCCATCATCCTGAGGAAAAACAATGCGCATGTAGGGGTGAACATGGTCCGCAAGGACAGATGCGTACTTGTATTGATCCATTGTGCCTTCCACAATGATCAGTGAACCTAGAGAATGCCAGGAAAACATTCCCCAGACCATAATGCTCCCGCCTCCAGCTTGGACCGTTCCGGCAATGGTTGCAGGGTGGTTCCTTTCAGAGGTTTCACGCCTTATACGCCAACGTCCATCTGTCCGATGGAGCATAAAACGCGATTCATCCGAAAACGCAACCTGTCGCCACTCAGTGGACGTCCAGCTGCTGTACTGGCGTGCAAATTCTAGCCTTCGCCGTCGATGAACAGCAGTCAGCATAGGTGCACGAACCAGGCGTCTGCTTCGGAGGCCCAGACGCAGCAATGTTCGCTGAATAGTACTTTGGGAGACACTTTTGGTAGCCCCTTGGTTCATTTTGGTGGTCAGTTGCTCAACGGTAGCCCGTCTATCTGCCCGAACGCATCTCCGCAACCGTCGTTCGCCTCTGTCATCTATTGCCCGTGGTGCACCACATTTGCCACGTCGCTGATTTTGGACAGTCCCATTTTGCCATGCACGGTACACTTTTACCACGGCGGCACGCGAACAGTTCACAAACTCAGCCGTTTCGGAAATGCTTCCACCCTTGGCCCGAAAGCCAATGATCATGTCCTTTTGGAAGTCGGATAAATCGCTTCGTTTCTGCATTACGCCAACGATTGAAATGTTTTCCGAAGCCCTCACACACCCTTTATATACGCTTAACTGCACTGTGCTGCCACCTGCCTTCTGTGATTGGTTATTTAACTCTGACATGGAAAGTACGTGGTGGTCACATTAATGTGACTGGACTGTGTAATATGCAAGTGTCAGCTTTTCCTAGTAACATTCTCTAAAATTAACATTTTCCAGTCAAAGCTATAACTCCCACAGGACAAATCAGAATAGCATCCCCGAGACCTTGTGTGAGGAGAGAAAATTTTTCAAATTTTCTTATTTAGAAGATTTTGTTTAAAAAAATTTAAAACTAAACTAAAAATATTTATATTTTCCTTTTCAAGCAAAATGGTTGATAATACATTACAATTCACTTTCATCCAGTTTCTTTGATGCATGAAAAGAAAATGTAGCATGTACTTAAGAGCTACTGTGATCACACCTGAAAATAAACGATCATTCTTTAAAAAAAAAACTGAAAGTTTTAAGATTTTATATTACGGCCACTAGGGTGTTTTTTAAAGTTTTGTGTGTTACCTCTCCTTATTAAATATCATGTTCTTCACACTTAAACCATAGAATTAAATTCAACAGCAATATCATAAAATATTTAAAAGAGCATATCTTTAGAATTTCCGATACACAGTCTCGCGCGCTGCAGATAAAAACGTTTTCTTTTCGTACAGTGTTGCCCATGCTCGCTTTGGAATTGTTGAGTTTTTTAATCAAAAACTCATTAAAGTTTTACAAAATACGAAATTGATAATATAACAAATTCCAAATTTGAGCTTTCAGATGCCCATATTCGGGTGGAAACATACGTTATTCAAAATTTGATGGCTCTAGGTATCGTTGTTTTTTCAAAGTGCGAGAAACGTACATGTATTCATGGAGATTCTTCAAGGTCTCTAATACTTTGTGGCAACAATATGAAAAGTGAACCGACATTTATAGTGAATCAACGCAAAACGCCAAAACGCCCATGTGTAACGTGTATTCGAACCAGTTTCCCAAGTCCTCCACGAAGGCATCGCTCCTCTTAGGCAGATAGCGCTTGTGTGCTTTGCCTTAAACAACTAAATCAAACCAAACCTTCATTCAAGAATCTGCTACAGTCAGATCTAGTCAAGTAAAACTGACATGGAACTCGGAATACAGGTCTTATGTTCTTTTCCTTAATTAAACAATCTTGGCCTTGCAAATAGTCGTTAATAATGGGCTATAATTCACATTGATAGACGAGAAGTTATATTCAAATAAATTTTCGAAGTTGTTTGTTTTTATAAAATATAAAAATTAAGCCATCCAGACTTAAATAGTAAAAATCATCAGTTATAACAATTTCACAGTTTAAATATTGTTGTACTTTGGTGTTTGAATCTAAATATATTTACTGAGGAATTCTGTAATCTAAATGCTGATTTGGCATATTTTACAATTCATATTGTTTTCGAATTCTCGCCAATTTATATTTAAATTAGTCTCCGCAACAGAGTAAAAAATCCGCTTACTAATAACTGATAACGATCTGCTTTATTTTCGAAATCCTCCGTCGTGTTATCTTTGCAAAAAAAATTCAAGGAAGAAATTTAAATAATGAAATCAGCTCTTTTGAATGATGAAACAGTTTTGAATGCGGTCGTTAATTATTCGTGACTTTGCAATTTTTCCTTGAATGGAAATTTATCTTGTTGACTCTGCCGACTTCGGCAACTCTAGAAAACTTCTAATTCTTTGGCAACTTAAAAGTAGCTTCGTTGTATTATATAAGACATTAAAGTAAATTTATCAGTTAGAATTTTAAAAACAAATCGTTAAAAAATTAATTGACAATGACACATTGGAAAGTCCATACTCCCATTTATTCAGGACTCAGCATTTTGAGCGTTTGCTGACGACAGACAGATTGAAGAACCTACAGAATCTTATTCACTCAGACTTCTACAACTCTGATTTGAAAAACTGAGAGCTTTTCTAGATTAAATAGTACTATAGTAGCTATCTGAATTATCAGAAGAAGGCGTTAATCTGTAAAGGGATGGTAAGAAGCTTCAGATTTCAAAAAAGCAACACACGACATTTTGCATCGGTTGATGTACTGGTATAATAGATTATCAGCAATTTAAACTTTTTTTGTCGAATGTATCCATTTCACAATATCTTATATGCAGGTAATTCGGAAGTGTCAGCACACAGCACAATCAGCATTTTGCGATATTATTATAATAAGATTAAATATAATTTATTGAACAACTAAAATACATACAAATACATCAAAATACATACAAAACTGCACCACGCTTTTTATTTCTTATCATCAAAAATTAATATATCTAGTGTCTCATATAATAGAAAATTTTTTTAATTCTGCCTATCAACTTTCGGGGTAGGGAATAATCTACAAACGACTGAACTTTCATTACAAAATCTTAATTCTGATATTGATAAAATGTTAATTTTTCTCAAGCTTATCCATCTCATTCATCAAATATTAAAATATTGCACTGTAATACTAATATCACTATAATACTAATAGACTTATTCTATTATTACTTCCTTCTACGAAGTAAAGGAAATGCTGTAATCGCGAAAAATTTCGGGTATCCTATTTCCACAAAAATAGGCATTTTGACCACTCTCGAATCGATTTAGATAATCTTTTCGCTTGACAGCTCTACGTAAGGACAGGATAAAGAAGTTTTTTTTTACAAAAACTAATTGTAAAATGAATATAAAATGGATTCGGAAGAAATTTTTTTCGCGACGTCTCTACGTACGTAGTATATGTGTGTATCTCGCATAGCTCAAACACGATTAGCCGTAGAACGTTGAAATTTTGCATATGGGACTGCTATAGCATCACACCCACCCTCTTATTCGGTTTCATCAGCTCTGTATTTTGTTCATATTTGTTGGTAAATTGTACATTTTTTGTGCTAAAAGTGATTGAATTATGTTGTTCTTGTGTTAATGTTAAGGTTCTTATGCCTTTACTGAATCTGCATGCAGTAGTTACAGAATTATCAGCAATTTAAAAGTTGTTTTAGTGGTTTTAACCTTAATGAGGCCGCCATTTGTTTACATTTAAAACTCTTAGCAGAAAAGTGAATCACATCGGTTGGTGCACCAACTTCAGTGTCCTTTTAAACAGTGGGAGTGAAAGTTAACTTTCAATTTTGTGCAACAAATATTTTGTCGCTCTGCCCGTCGGCCTAATTGCTTGTTTTTACGTAAAAAACTTTAATTTTAATTCTAAAAATTGCTTTTTAATTGTTTTTAACTGCATTTGGTGTTTAATTTTTCTTGTATTTTACAGTTTTTACTGAAGATGTTCTGAGTTTTTATGTATTTTTGCCTTGCAGCGAAAGGAGAACTGAATTCATTGAAAGAAAAATGTATTTGTAACGAAATTCGAGGAAACAATTTTAAATGAAGTGCAGTAAATCGTGTGTAATTTAATAGGCAGGAAGTTATGTGATGTCTATATCAAAAATTTTTTTAATAAAAATTATCTTTCTTTTAATACTTTTCCTCTCACTGTCAAAAATTTTTTCTTCATCTGTTTGAAATATGGACATAGCCCCCTTGCTGTAATCACATTTCTCAAACAGTGTCACCCCCGATGTGATTATCGGATCACGAGAATGAAGAGCTGATGATAACTACGCGATAAGCACAAGGCGCGCTGTATTAAGAGTTGAAGAGAAATTTTAAGAGATTACCTAATTCCTACCTATCAAGGATTGAAATCTTGGGCGAATTATATCACTTAAGCCTATTTTTTTATTCCAGAGTGATAAAGAATGAGTCTTTTTTAGTATTACTTACCAAGGAAACTTTTTTTCCTCTTTTTTTTTTCTTCCAATCTTTTAATATTTAGAAGGGGGAAAAATGCTTCAAATTCTTCGATTTGATCCAGGCCCCTTAAATTACTTCATTTAAAGACTGTAGATAATTCATGAGGATGGAAATAAGTAGAAGTATATAATCGAGACTTTTTTTTAAGAAGGAAATTGTAGGTCTCCAGTTGATGGATTATAGTACGTCTGATTAGCGATAGCTTTTCTCTTTTTTTTTTTTTTTGCATAATTCTTTTAAATATAGGATGGTGTTTTGACTAAATTTAAGGAAAAATGAATTTTAACCTATAATTATTCAAACGCAAGAAAAAGATAAAGTACTATTCTCGAATCACAGTATGGGAAATTTAAACTCTTTCAGTTTATCATTAAACCATAACTAACGGAATAAAAAACAGTTTATGTTAACTACCACGGAATTGGCCTTTATCGAAGCAAATTTAATTATGCTTACGTTACATCAGAAAGATCATTGATATTTTATTGTAACAACTGCAAACCATAGTTTTTAGTCTTTTAGTTTAAATGCTTTTAAAAACATCATATGAGTACGATTTCTTTATTTATGATCTTACAGCTTATATTCACTCTGCAACAGTCAGAGCCAACTAGAAAACGATATTCAATAATCTCCGTTTTAGATAATGTTTGTGGCAACAGCCATAATATTTTTAAAATAAAGATGGCTGACTATACGGGGATACCTGTAAAACCAAGGAGGTTAAAATAAGTAGAGTAAGCATTTCCCGTATGTCCCGTGCAATGAAAATGAAGTCATCAAATGTCACGGTATGACGTCACGACTTATCATGGCCGCTGTCATAGGCGGACTTCTGGTTCGTTTTGTTTACATTCTTATTGGTGTTGTCCATATCTAAACTATTCATCATTGAATGTTTATAAATATCCCGTTCCAGTTTTAATGCCTAACATAAATGATTTTCTACTTAGTACATAGAAATATCGTGAGGACTGGAAACCACTGCTCCAAATTCAATCAGATCTAGGTACGTGAAAATGTGTAAATGGTAACTATAAGACAAATTAATATATGGTAAAAATTAGAACACCAGTGGAAGTTTTAATGGTATTTTATGCAAATTATGCGAAGAGACACGTTTCAGAGCCTCCGGAAGTTATATTTCCTCTCAAGGCCCCTGTAATTTATTTAACAAAATTAGCTGCAGTCTTATTCGTACGTTGTACGGTGGTCATGATAAGTCGTGACGTCATGTTGTTGATATTTTCTTTCCTTCATTTTCGTGACGTCATGCTTATTCTATCTATTCTAATCTCCTTGCTTATAATAGTGAGCCGACATAAAAGTGCCCGCAAATTTATGCAAGACGACCAGAGTTCGAAAAGACGATGTGGACAACACCTGATTTCTTTGTACGGCCGATTAAATTATACACATTTTTTGCCCTGTTTCATTTAAACTTACTTTCTCAAATTTCGTTAGAGATATATTTCTCATTTCGTCAGTTCAGTTCTCATTTCGCTGCAAACTCAAAATACATAAAATATCAAAACATCTTCATTAAAAATTGTAAAATATGGAAAAACCTTAAACACCAAACACAGTTAAAAACAGTTTAAAAACAATTTTTACCATTAAAATTAGAGTTTCTACGTAAAAACAAGTAATTCGACCAGCGGGCAGGAAGACATGTTTTTCGGTGCACAAAATTGCGCGTTTACTTTCGGTCCCACTCGGCAAAAAGACACTGAAGTTGATGTGACTTAATTCACGCTTCAGCAACTCTTCAAGAGTTTTAAATTCAACTCTTCAAGAGTTTTAAATGCAAACAAGTAGCAACCTCATTAGGCTTTGTATCACTTAAAGGGTGTTGGAAGCCAAAAATCTTCAAAAAATATTGATTTGGGATTTTTGCATTTTCAAATTCTCTACACTTTTAGCTTTCTAAAAATACTATACTTTAATCTCTATGAAAATTAGAACTTTAAAAAATCTAGTTTTATTTTATCATCTAATGCTTTGATAAATGAAGAGTTTTACATAAAAACGCGATTTTCCCCAAACGGGATTTTTTTATACTCAATGTACCTTTTCTCGGGAACTACTGCTCCAGGTATCTAAAATTTTTATGGCTTATTTATTATATTTTCTAATATTTACTAAAATGAGCTTTTTGTGATAAATTAAGATAAAAAAATTTCACAATTTTTTTTGCGTGAGAAAAGTTCTAAATTTTACTATGCTTAATAAAATAGTCTATAAATTAGTCTAAAATTCAAAATGTTTCAAAAGCTCATTTCAGTATAATCAGATAGGTGTACGTTAATTACACAAAAAATTTCAAGAGTATATCTACAGCAGATTTTGAGAAAAGGTACATCGAAAATAGCCAATTTAACATTGTCGGTATAGAGGGTTCCGACACCCCTTAAACAACTTTTAAATTGCTGATAATTCTATAACTATTGCATGCAGATTTAGTAAAGGCATAAAAACCTTAACAGGAACATAACGTTAACATAATTCAATCACTTTTAATGCAAAAAAGGAACAATTTACCAACTTAAAAGCATAAACAACAGAATTTACCGAGGTCATATACGCATATATGCACGTTTGGTGCTGCCTCTGGCAACCAAAAAGGGAGGTGCTCAGCTACATGTTATAGCAGTCCTATATACAAAATTGGAACGTTCTGAGGATAATCGATTTTGAGTTATTCGAGATAAATACATGTTATGAAATTGGAAGACGTTAGGAAAAAAATCTCTTCTGAATCCATTTTAAATCCATTTTACAATCTGTTTTGGAAAAAGGATCCTTCACTCTGAACGTACACATGCCACATGTTATATTAGCATAAGACAAAAAGGTAAATTAAAAATATGTGAAAAGAAAATGAACGTAATATACAATTATGTGAATAATGTATACAATTATGTGAATTATGCATTTAATAATAATATACAATATATGCAATTATGTGTGTAATAATATACAATTATGCGTATAGTAATAATTATGTGAATATAATTTTATTCACCTTTTCTTGCTTGTTTAATTGTTTTTACAAAGATTGCATTAAGCTTATTATTTTTACAAAGTTTGCGTTGAGTTAATACGATTAAAGGCGAAGTTGTCGGGGGGGCTATTTTTCTCAAGTAAGAAAATAGAACTGACTCTTACAATAAATATCACGATTTTGAAATTTATTTTTAAACTGGACGGAAGAGCCACTTTCTTACTGAATTCTATACAGCGTTTTTACTTTAATTCATCTCACTTAAACAGTGCTTAATTAACTTAAATTCATCTTACTAAAAACATTTTTGGCATAATAATTCTTACTTGAGAAAAAAATACGAAACACCTTCGCATTTATTAATTATTGGTAATTGATCGGAAGTTGGTTTGTTCCCCTTGAAAAGTCAACTAATTTCCGGTCAATGACGATAATCACTTGACACCTTTTCTAAAGTTTCCATTTTCAGTTTATTCAAGATTCATTTTTGATATTTCCGTTTAAATATTTTTTCAAGATTTAATTTTTAAATATGCTTACGAGTTATTTATTTTAATGGAATTCTAACTACTTTATCAAAGGAGATAACATACTTAATAATCCATTTGCAAATAAATTATTATTTTATTATTTTGCAGCTTTTGCTCAAATATTAGGCAATTTATTACTATTCATTAAATTGTTTACTTATCTATATATATATATAGGTTCTGTAAGGTTTCTTCGGGAACTCCATCCCATCATTAAAAAATGGATCATAAAATAATATTTAAAGTAGATGAATATATTACACGTACTTTATCTAAAGATAATTAAAAAAAGCATTGTATTTTTTGTTAAATATTTTACCATAAAATTAATATAATTTACTCATTAATAGCATTAACACGGGCTCCAGATGCACCTACCCTTACACTAAATTTAGTGACGAAGCTCTGCTTGCATTTATGTTTACCCAAACTGCCGAAGTTTAATTCTCTTACCTCATGTTATCTGAAGTCGCATTTTAAAGTTTGCATTTAATTTGTTTGTATATTTTTTGTTGCCATATACGTTGAGAAAGATATTTCACTAAATATGTTATTCCGAATTTCAATGAAAAGTTTACAGCTGAGTGAGAGACGTCTAGACATTCTTCACAAATCTGCAACTACAAATTTAGGATCTACGTTGTTTAAATTTCGATTTTAATTTGTTTAAATTTCAATTTTCGATGCCGATGAGTTGCTGCCATATTGTTACTCGAACGGATTTTTTTTAATCCAGTTATACTTATTTAGTTTTTGCTTCGAGAAAATATTCTTTTACAGTTTTCTTAAATTAAAAAAGATGCTCCATTGTAGAATTTTTAACACTTATGAAAATTTAATTCATTTTCCATTAGCAAACTGTTTAATTTTGTTACGTTTTAAAACTTATCATAACTAAATGTGATTTTTATAATTTTTAGTTAATAAACACTAGTCAACTAGTGTGAGCGGTTTCTAATTTTTTTTTCGAATTTTTATTTTGGCTCGTGAAACCCTGGGAATTGATTCGCGGAACTCCGGGGCTCCGAGGGTACAGTTTTTGAAGTGATAATTTGAAGATCATTGTTGTAAACTATTTTTTAGACCCAGATCCTACATAGTAACCAAATAACATAATGGAAAAATAAATAAACAAAATAAAATAAAAATAGCAATATCAACAATAGATCGTTTTGATGACAAAGCCTGACAAAGTTTTTATCATCAACAAAATCATTCAAAATCCATACATGTTTTTTTTTGTATAAAACAGATAAAAATAAACAGCAATAATAAATAGCATGAACTCAAATTTGTGTCGATTCTTTTGTATTCACGCTTCATTCGCAACGGTAGGAAATTAAAACTGTTCTAATTTGAAACATTTTATACTGCCGTACCTGCCGTACTTCGAAGAAAGTTTATTAAACAAAAAATAATAATTTATGTCCAAAAATTGATTAATTAAAAAACAATTTAAGATAATTAACAGGAAATTAAAAAATTATATTTTGTGCACTGGAAAATTAAAAATTTATTAACAATATAAGCAATTGACGCATTCTTCTAAAGTGCTTAATTCGAGGTAACACTAAACATGTCAGTTTGCTGACTAGTAGGTCCCGAGTTCGAATCCTTAGAATTGCGTCATATAATTTTCTGAAATATCTCATTTTGTAGCGCTCATATTACTCAGCTGCGATACCCACTTTTTTCAACTATCTTGTTATTTCTTCTTGATTATTAGTAAAATTTTATTAATTTTTGTAAGAATTATGCTGAACACTAAGCCAATAAGTAGAAGGAAATACCTAGTATGATACGTAGTATGATACGTAGCATGATACGTAGTATCACGATATTCAAACGAGGAAGAGAAAATACTTTTATAATTCATATTTTTACAAACAACTGATCCTAGAAAAAAATGATTTTATTATGTTCATAACTTAAATCTTAGTATCTTCCAGACCTACACCTAAACCTGAAAGAAATCGAATCGCTTCCTTTCTATGGATGTAAATCCCTATTCGCAAGCCACAAAAGAAAAAAAAAATTGCAAAACTACCTGTACACGCCGACCGGTTGAAACCGGTGATTAAAAGCAATGGCACTTCTCTATCAACATAAATATCGATTATTAGTTACAAACCTTACGTTACATCGGCAACTCTTAAAGTCAAATTTTTCTTGCTTTGCTAAAAAAACAAAAATTACAGAATTATAGTTCTCGGAGACTGCTTCGCCACGAGCCACAGAGTACTCCACAGTATATGTTGACTTACACCAGAAGAACTACCCCGTGAGAGATCGTAATAACGGAAAGTCTCGTTGTATCTGAAGATAACAGTTTTCTGTCGGTGTACAAACAACGTCCATCACCCGGCGACAGCAATGGGACTCTGGAGTGACATGAGGACTGTAATCCTGAAGAAGTGTCAGCTCCCAGAATGGCCGACTTGGGGACATAACACTGGTATTAAGGGATTACGGCGCGCTCGATATGGCCTTCTTCGGGACTTGTTGAGTCTTGCTTTTTATGGAAGATCGTTCATCTGACGCTGGGGACCATGATGTACTCGAGGCCATGTGTTCGCTAGCACCCAACCTCGGCTCAAGATGTTAAATGGAAGAATCGAGTAGTTTTCTTATTCTCTGGCTTTCGCATTCTCGGAGTTCACGAGGCGAGAGATGAATTATGTCGCGAGCTGAGATTCAGAAGGGTTTCCATTGTTCTGCTGGTTAAACAACCCCCCAAATAATGCGAAAATGCAATGGTGTGGTGTAAAATAGAGGTCCGTTTCAGAACCCTGCTTATGTATTCAATTATGATGGGTAAAACTATGTATTTATTTAACAAAATAATCCACCTTGTGACGAAATTGATTTCACAAAGCTGAATATCATGCACGGGTTTTAACTGGAGCTGTCCAGTCTGACAGCAAATAGGAATACTTTTGCTTTTACGAATTTTTTTTCTTTATAGCAAATCGGAAGTTCCAAAGTTAGGAATAATTATTAATTCGAAATTTACCTCCGAGATATTGTTTCACAACGGGTGTGAAAAAATTTGGGCTGTTCGCTGTTTCTTTTAAACCTTCATTTTCAGTAACTGAATTTGTAAGGTTTTAGTTTAAACTAACAAAGTTTTATGTTAATTTCTCTTTCCTGTAAGTTCTTAGTTCAACTTCCCGTTACAATGAGCGCGCGTTTCAGCTTTATGCTAATTTGAAGTGGAGCCAAGTGTTGTATTTAAGGGTTGGCAAGGAACTTCTAAGTGTGAGAGAGCTTTTAGTCTCAGATCACTGCGGCTCTGTTCGACGTCCACCTGACTAGCTAGTATTTAAATTCCAAGCCTTAGCGCTGTTACGCTATTACTTATTGAAATAATCTAAGTGCGTTAGTATTAGCTAAATCTTGCTACGCACCATTGATCGTTTAGCACAGCCAACCTCGCGTTCATAGCTCTGTGAGCAACGACTACTTAATTTCTATTTAACTTTATTTTAAATTATTTGATTGTTCAAGTTAGACCCAAGTGCGGTCATTATTTTCTGTTATCCCTCCCGAGTTGGAAAGTGGCTGTAAATAATAGTGGTTTAATAAAGGAGGATTTTAAATCCATCTTACGTTCAGTATTCTACCACAGAACATAGCTGCATTCAGCTCCCTGTTCAAGATCAGGACTTTAACTACTTCACGAATATGTTCGCCAAATGTATGCACTGAACACTTAGTCCTGACAAATTCACAACTCGAGCTTTCTTAAAATAAATTTCGTAAAGCAAGACGGATGACTGCAAACCCTTACCCTTTAAAAATGCAATGTAGAATATTTAACTTCTGAAACTCGACTAAGAACTAAATCTTTTCTAATTTGGATAACAAAAACTCTCAGAAAAGGATTAAAAAATCAGTCATATTAATAAACAAAAAACAAAATATGCTACTTGCAATATTAGAAATTAAAAACTGATTTGAGTTATCTGAACGTATTTGTTATACCGATACTTATTTATTAAAATATTTATTATTATTTATTACAACATATTTATTACATTTATATACATACACTCACGTTTGTGAAAATTGCAACACCATGAAGGACTTACGCGAGTGAGCTGAAATTTTCAGGAAATGCAAAGTAGCGCATGATATGCAAATGATTAGAATTGCAAATCCGTAGCGCATGCGTATGCTGAGCAGCGCCCTCTGAACGGCTGATGGATCCGAATAAATAGACGGCTGTAGCGAGGCGTGTATGGTTATCGGTGGTTATCTGCTAGTGGTAAA
>KK117634.1:164417-179366 GCA_000611955.2 Stegodyphus mimosarum
AGCAATTTCCCGCATTTTGCTTAGGCCCCCAAATCTTAGTGATGTAAAAGATACATATGCCAAATTTCAGATAATATTTAGGGTTTACACACATTGATCACTTTTACCTCAAACTAGAGAAAGTTTTAATATTGAGCAGTTTATATTAATAGTTTCTCCTGAATTTCTTCCTTTGGCCACGATGTTTAAAAATTTTCCTATCTCCAGTTATCGTTTACCGAGCTCAAACTATCAACAGAAGGAAAATAAGGAAAGAAATCGTAGAGTCACTCTTTGAAAATCTTCCTCATTTGGTCTTGCGGTGGGATAATAAACTGCTGCCTTCAGTTGCCCATGAGAGTATCAATATTTTGGAAAATAGAGTTGCAGTTTTAGTGACTGGCAAAGATTTTGAGCACTTGCTTGGCGTACCTGTTGCCCTGAAAAGCCCTGGCTGAAGATGGCTGAAGTGGTTCTTTGGGAAGTGGACCGATTTGAGCTATGCGACAATATCATCGGTGTCATTTGATACTATAGCATCTAATACACGACGGGGGCATATACCAAATTTGAAAGGGAATTCAGACAAACATTCTTGTTGTTGGCTTACTGTCATCACACCCACGACCTAATACTGAAAGGACGGTTTGAGGAGTGTTGTGGCATACAATCATGTCGTCCTGACATCCAGATATCTTGGAAATTTCAAAGTCTGTGAGCTTCACTTGATAAGAAGTCATATACGACAATGCTGAATGAAGAACGTCACTTCCACGGCTATTAGAAGAACAACCAGTGAAAATAATTTACTGCATCCAAAATGTCCTAAAAGACAGAAATCGTCCAAGAGAAGACTTCAAAGAGTTATTACAACTCTCACTCATGTACCTAGGAGATTGATCTCAAAACGACTTCAGTTTCAAGATCCTAGGGACTCTGCAAGAAGCAAGGTGGATGGCAAGGGGAATATATGCCATAAAAATTGTCCTCTTTACTAAACAACGAGAACTGAAAGGAATGAAACAAGTTGCACATTTTGTGAGCCGCATGTATATTTGCTTTTGGCACGAATCAACTGAAGTCGATGATCTCCAAAGAATGATTTGGATATGCTCCAGCTTCTGAGCACATACCTAGATGCGGACATAAAAAAGGTGCTATTACATTTCTAAGAGCCACCTTTAGTTTGGGTCAGAAACAAAAATAGAATTGGCGTTTTGGGGTGAACATGTTACTCAGGCTGATAAAGAAAATATGACTACAAATTTCGAAACCAAACCTACAAAGAAAAAGGAAGTTAAACGATTAGAGGATAAAAACCTAGTTTGTCAAGGAAACGACCTGAGCCATTCCGTTAGTAATAAAACAGAGATGTTCCTTGAATCGTTTGGGATCCATGACGTTACAGAATACTGCAATGATTCTCTAAGAAGCCATATGAACGCTCTTAAGGTGGTCAGTGATACCGCAGAAAGAGGAATTGCACTGATGGGAAGAAGTTTAACGAATCGGTCAGGGACGAATAACAAAAACAATTTTTTTTACGGTAGTCGAAATTTCCAGAAAAATTTTCGTCAAGCGAATAAAAGAAGGTATTGTATTGTTCAGAATTCATTAAATTATCACATGTTTCGCCTATCATGCTACTTATTAAACTTAGTGTCTAGTTTTAATATTATTTTAAGTTTGTGGTTTCTAGTTTTCCCAATAAGAGTAATTAACACTGAAAAATCTTACAAAACTAATCAAAGTATGCAACTTGTAAATACTATCCAGTCTTATTGAAATTTGGCATACATGTCTTTTACACCAGTGAGACTCAGGAAGTAAGCAAGGTCAGCCAAAATTTTACATTTTATTTTTTGCCTTACAAAAGGAAATACTCTATTTATATTTCCACTTTGTTATCGTGCTCGGTGAGCTCAATTTTTTTATTCTTTTATGTTGGTAAACTGTGCCTTTTTAGCTCTAAAGGTGATTGAATTATGTTGTTCTTATGTTTGGGTTAAAGTTTTTAGGCCTTTAGTTATTCTACATGCAGTAATTGTAGAATTATCAACAATTTAAAAGTGGCACTAGGTCTAACGAGATCGCCGTTTGTTTACATTTGAAAGACGTCGTATAATAGTGAATTAAGTAAGTTTATGCACCAACGTTCATTGGCGCCCAGTGGGACAGAAGGTTAACTTTCAGCTTTGTGCATCTAAAATTTGGTCTTCCTGCTCGTTGGCCAATTGCTTGTTTTCGCTTAGAAACTGTAATTTTAATTGTAAAAAAAGTTTTTTTTAACTATTTTTAAAGTACATTAACGGTTTAAGGATTTTTAGTATTTCACAATTTTTAATAAAGATGTTTTTAGTTTTTATGTCCCGCCGAGAAGGGAGAACTTAATTGATTGAATGACATATATATCTTAAATGAAATTCGAGGAAATAATTTAAATGAAGAGCAGCAAAAAAATGCGTATAATTTAATAGGCCTCACAAGGAAGCAGTGTAGTGTCTGCATAAAATATTTTTTAAATCCATATGTGTAACAGCTGTATGACTTGAATTGCATTTCTGTTGTATAGTTTAGTTAAAAAGAAGGTACAAAGGCAATTCTTCTCCGAAGAAGACAGCCCTGGCATGTTTTGCCAAAACACAATAAATCCAAAACATTTTGTGCAAATAATTTTCGAAACACAACTCTCCCAAAAAGTATCTTAGGTGTTTTAATTATTGATTCTGTTTTCAACATTGTATCAGTAAAAATACAAACGTTTCCATGCTAATTCTGAATATGCAGACGAATGTGGTTGGCAATGCTATAGATTAAATAATGAATATCTTACGAAACAAGCTCTAGTTGGGTAAAAGTTTACTTTGAGAAACAGTAGACCTGTAGTAGTTACTACATGTATTTTTATGGGAAAATGAAAGTTGAAACACTTGAAAAACAAAAACGAGAAATTTTTTATTCCTCTTTTGATGCTAAATTCATTTTAATAAAAAATTGTAACTTTTTCTATTGGGTTGGCAACTAAGTAATTGCGGATTTTTTTTAGAAAATCAAAGACAATTTTTTCATGGAACTAAATAACTTTATTCTGTATTGTATTGCACATTTTGATCAATGACCTTTTGCCATCTTTCAGGCAGCATCATAATCCCACGTTCATAGAACTTCTGGTTTTTATTAGCAAAAAACTGAATCAGGTACGATTTGACATCATCATCATAATTGAAATTTTTACCATTCAAGGAGTTTTGTAAAGATCGAAACAAAACGTAATCAGATGGTGCAAGGTCAGGACTATATGATGGATGTGGCAAAACATCCCAACCAAGCTCCAGTAATTTTTGCCGAGTGACCAAAGATGTGTGTGGCCCTGTATTGCCATGATGGAATACAGCACGTTTTCGATTTGTCAATTCGGGCCGCTTTTCTTCGACTGCATTGTTTAATTTCGTTAGTTGTTCAATGTAGACATCAGAATTGATCGTTCGGTTGGGTGGTAAGAGTTCAAAGTAGACAATTCCTTTGTAATCTCACCAAACTGATAACAAAACCTTCTTTTGATGCATCTCAGCTTTTGATGTTGTTTGAGTTGGTTCACCTGGCCTACTCCACGATCTTTTCCGCTCGATATTGTTGTAAAAAACCCATTTTCAATCGCCAGTTATCGGTCGTTTTAAAAATGGATCATTTTCATTACGTTTCTTTAGCAAATCGCAGCTGTTAATGCTTTGCGTTAAATGCGTTTCTTTCAGTTCGTGAGGAAACCATGTATCGAGTTTTGAACATAGCCAAGTTGTTTTAAGTGATTTTCAATGAATGTATGTGATACATGAAGCTTCTCTGTAATCTCACGTGTTGAACTGTGACGATCCGAATCGATTATTGCTTCGATTAGGTCGTCATGAACTTCAACTGGACGACCAGAGCGTTTTTCATCTTCGAGTGAAAAATCACCAGAACGAAATTTGGCAAACCAATTTTGGCACTGCCGTTCTTTTAAGGCTTCGTCACCGTAAACAGCACATAACTTTGTATGAGCTTGCGATGCGTTTTTCCCTTTGCGGAAATAAAATAGCAAAATATGACGAAAATGTTCCTTTTGATTTTTCATTTTTCAACGAACGCCGAACGAAAACTAAACAACCGATCAAAAAACGTTTTTTACCGATTCACAGCTGAATTGCCAACTATCAAATAACAAAATGTGTTTTACATTTATACTACGTCTGCAAACCTAAAAATTCAACTGAAGCCATCTATGAGTGAAATCCGCAATTACTTAGTTGCCAACCAATAGAATGCTAATCTGTTTTTATTTAGAGAATCAAATCCTTATACCGATTTCAGCCTAGGGCATTATGTGCCTATAATTTTTAAACAATGTAAAGAATAGGTTTAAGGATATGTAACATTATTAGGCTCCATACAGCCATTGTAACTGACTGAAGCAAAAACAGAAGTATGGTAGGCGACATGTTAAATAAAGAAGGTAATATTTTTGACAAAGGAAGTGACGATATGTTTCGAATTGTTAGTTTTCGAGTGGTATTCAGACACACGTTTTGCTATTAAAACTTGAAGAAACGAGTTACGCTGTGATGAAATAAGACAGACTACAGAGAACAGATTGCTATTCAGACACAACCTTATGCATTAAATACTACAGATGGACATCTCTTCTTTGTAAAATATCTGACGTGAACAGCACACGACTTCCTTGTACGGCCTATTAAATTATACATATATTTTTGATGTACTTCTTTGAAACTTATTTCCTCGAATTTCATTAAAGATGTATTTCTTGTTCAATCGATTCGGTTCTCACTTCTCGGCAAGGCAAAAATACATAAGAATGCAAAACTTCTCCAAAACAAATATTCAAAAATCTAAAACACAAATAACAGTTAAAAAGAGTTTTCGCAATTAAAATTAGAATATCCATGCAAAAACGAAAGAAAAAAAAAAACAATTTGGGCAACGGGCATAAAAGCAAAGTTTTTGGTGCACAAACATTAAAGGTTAATTTCTGGTCCCACGGAGCAAAAAGTCACTTAATTTGGTGCACCAACTGAATTAGTTCACTATGCTACCAAGAGCTTCAAATATAAACAAATAGCAGCCGTATTAGGACTGGCGACACTTTTAAACTGTTGATAATTCTAAAACTATTGCATGTAGATAAACTAAAGGCATAAAAAACTTAAACAGGACATGCGAAAAACATAATTCAATAATTTTTTAAGTAAAAAATGCGGAATTTACCAACATATAAGAATATTGTATATATATACAAAAAGAAAAATTCGATAGTAAATGATATATAATAACGTGAAATATAATAGAGTAAATATTAAAAATGCACAAATAAACAATAATGAAGTTTTACATAGTTTAAAATATATGTAACCGTCACATTTTGCGATGTTGAAAGAACTCGTCAATCTTTCACCAAAGACTGTAAGGTTATCGAAGAACGTCAGAGTCGCCACATATATATACCAAAAGAAACAGTAATATGCCCAAAAATTAAAAACGATTTTTTAACCAGTCCTGCGCTATAGCTGCAGAATTGAAGTAAAGTAAACTTGAAGCATCTAAAGTTAAAATTAAAATGGAATCAAAGCAAAGCAATTCCTCTACAATATTAATAATTGCAACCGTGGTTAAGAAGTTACACTGGATCTAAACACATCAAAATTAGAGTAAGTATTCATCAGTAGAAGAAACTCGGATAATAAAAATGCGAAAAGGAAAAATATATAAAATGTTGGGTAGAGGCGAGCGAATGTGTTTTTCTTATGCGCATACATCCGTCATTCTTTCCCAATACATCCGTCATTCGAACGTACGGAGGTGATGATATAATATATGCTGTGTGATTGTCAATATGGTTTGCTGTGTGCTCTTTTTATTCGTTATTTGTTTAAATAAAGTGTGCTGTCCTATATCGATGGATTTTTTTACTCAGAATATAAACCTCTGAACAACACAAAATATGAAAATTAATCTCCTTTTTCTGAAACAGAGTTTCAGAAATCTTCAGGAAAAAATGAATTAAAGCTTCATAAAAGTCCATTAATGTGTTTCGAATACATGTTTCGTTCTTCTGGTACATTTGAGATCGAAAATGGAAAAAATGTTCAATTAAACCCTTATTAAAGACATTAAAATTTATTTAAAACGCAAAACTCGAATCTCAAATGTTTCCAGAAATTTCCGTACACGCGTCCGAAACACTTGAAGAAAAGAATAAAACATCACATTGTGCCAAATTGACTACTCAAAAAAATAAAAAAAACTCTATATTATGCAAACTGACCATTAAAAAAAAACAGATTGGTCAAATAACATTATACGTAAATCTGACATTTAAAAGCAATTACAAATTAAAAAGCAAAACAAATATACTTAAAATCAAATTGTCATTTCAATAACACTCAAAAAAATTGGAGGGTCCCTGATTATGCAATCCTAAACTTTTAATACCAAGAAAACGAAATATTTTCAGAAAAGAGTTCTGTAAATAAAAATCTAATCTAAACCTTAAAACAGCTAAAAACCGAAAATGGATTTGAAACAAAAATTGAACGAAACGTAAACTTACTGAATTCTAAAGAAGATCATCTTTTTCCAAATTATGTCCCTTGCGAAAGAAAGTTGAATTCAAAGCTGCTCAGAGGAGCAAAAATTCTTGAAAAAAGTTTTCGACAAAGTAGCAAATCAAAGTATTTTAATATGTGTTCCAAGTGTCCTATCCTGTTAAACTTTGCGTGTACATACATACATATCTACATTAAATTTCTTATCATAGTCATCCAACTACTACCACCTATTAAGGTTTAAGTAATAATTATCATTTCACTTTAGATAAGAAATTTTAAAAAAGTAGTTAATACCAGCTCTCTTTAAAGATATTTAAATTTTGAATAAAGGTGTTTTATTTTCTAAGAGAATTTTAACCAATTTCTTCTTGTAAGTATTCGCCATTGTTGCAAAATTTTTTATTCTAAAGAGTTGAGTGTGAATCGTATTCAGTATTACTCTTTTGAAAATATTTGAGTGCCAATGAATGAGTTTTACAGTAGGGAAATCAAAATCTCTTCTTTTGTCCTAAATTTGAATACCTTTAATATTGATAATTTGAAAAATCTATGTAATTAATATCTCCTTGTTGGAAGTTAGTTTTATTGAGTTTCAAACATAATGGATAAATGTGATCGTTTTCTATTTTATAGGAATTGTTGATTGAAATAATATCATCCATGTACTTGTAAATGTTAAAGTAATAGGAGCGTTGTATTTGAGAGTCCTTTTTGGAAATGAAATTCCTTGGTGAAAAGGTACAAATTACAAATCTCAGAACTTGTGTTAGTTCCCATCGGGAGGCCATTGATTTGTTTAAAAAAAGCAATATTAAATGCAACTGATGCTGATAGACGTGAAAAAGAGCAATGCCTTTGCCGGGACTCGAACCATGGACCTCTCGAATACGCACAGAGTGTGCTGACTATTACACCACGAAGGCAGGCTAAGAAGGCGGGAAAAATACCTTATATACTCCCCCTTTTAAGGGGCGACTGGGGATTGAGAAACCCAGTCACCAAATCCTGATGGTGGAGAATACTCATCCACTACCTTTTTAATTCGGGCGCCACTGTAGATTTATTAGGTTATTTAGAAAGCAGGAGATGTGAAAAAGCAGCAATGCTCTCGCCGGGGCATGAACCTCGGACCTCTCGAATACGCGCCGAGTGTGCTGACCATTGCACCACGAAGGCCGGAGAATACCTTATACACCTTTTTCTTTAGGTAGGAAAATCTTAATTTTTGTCCAATTTGAACTTATATATATGTTTAGTGCGGTTGATTGCAAAACACGTGCGTAGGACCTCTGTAAGTACGTCACGAAAAAAAAACTCTTCTGAATTCATTTTAAATTCATTTTACAGCCCATTTTGGAAACAAAGAGTCTTTTACTCTGCCCGTACGTACAGATGTCAGGGAAGGAAATCGTTCATTTGCATTCGAGAGGCAAAATGGAATTGAAAAAAGTTAAATTGCGAAATGGATATTTTCGTTGAAATATGATGCCCGAAATTTTTCGCGATTACAATACTTCCTTTACTTCGCACAAGGAAGTAAAAATCTAAGCATGAACGACTCGGAACATTTTTCGACTCGGAACGACACGTCCGTCCTGAATCTCCAGAAAGGCGAAATTCCTATCCGTAACTTAAATACAAGCCTTTACAAAATCCCCCAAGAAATTATTTAGAAAATTATTATCCTGTCTCAAGAAATGACTCTCAAGTGCTCGAATAATTGACTATAAAGAAAATGCTCGACCAATTCAGGTTACAAGGGCATTGAAATAAATGAGTCATAAGATATCATCAACTTAGTCGTATCTTTTAAAACCATTAGTCGTAAGTTTATTATTTTGTATGAATGTAATGAATGAACGGTAGATTCATATCTAAGGTGATACTTATCTTTACTTTTAAGTCATCTTCGCCTGGCGGATAATGAAGAGAACTAAGACAGAAACGGGGGGAAAATCTCAAAGTAATAAAAAAAAGAATCAATCAATTCCATTCTGAGCAAATGATGCAGGGAAGGTGGAGAGGATTCCGTCAGCAGCGTTGTGACTGACCACCAGGTGTCGTCTTACATCCCCAGGAGGGATCAACTTCTAATTGGACCAGATAGCCCACGCTTCTAGGAGTGACAGAAACTCCTGATGAGGAGCCATGGTCCAGATCGCAGCATAGTCGTCCTTTCTAATTAGTCCCGGGGATCAACGAGACAGGAATGACTCCCTGGAAGCTACCCCCTGACCATCTTCTTTCTCTTGGAACAGTCTGCAATCCCGACCGTACTCCACGCACTCCCTGTAAGAATTTTCTTGCTGAAGAGAAAAGGGAAAGGGGGATACACTATGACTGTAGTTATAAATTTTTCTGGACCGCACCATGACAGATCTAACCACGTGATTGGTGGAGACAGTTTTTTTTATTGTTGTTGGGAGGGTCTCGGATGGGGAGGGTAACTTCAGGATTTCTTCAGAGTTTGTTATATTGGTGGGACTTAGAAATAAATTGTCCTCCTCTTAAAAGAGCAGTAAGATTTTTTTTAGCTTCCTCTCTAAGTTAAAGGCGAACTGAGATGCTTTAAGATCTGAGATGTTCTTAGTTTTATAGATTACTGTAATGGTAGCTTTATCTTCCCCCCCCCCTTCTTTTTTTCTTTTTTAGAGGACAGGCAGTTCTCGGGGGCAATTATGAAAGAGAAAAGTGATTTTTGTTTTTCATTCGAAGATGATGTCTACCGTTATTAGAAATCTTAAATTGCTAGCTGGAGCCTTAATGATTTGTAATTATATATTTTTAATTTACTTTCTTTTCTTATGATAAAAGAGAGACGTAACTATGCAGTTTATTAGCACATATCTTATGATGAGATCTAAAACTTGTGAAGTTTTTAGTTTCAAATAAGATTTATTCTTTTTGATGTATGTAAAAAAGTAAATTTCTATAATAATAGTTTGAAATGGTTGGGCAAATTTAGCAAGAAAGCCCTGGAAAACCTGGAGTTTTTCTCAACACAAATATTAAAGCCTCACCCTTTAAGCCAACCTGAACTTGCAGTCTAAAGCATTAATTTTGCGCACTAAAATTTCAGCGATTATGTGGCAAAGGCATCTGTAATATTTTTGTTCACAATCCACTTCATTTTAACAGCATTTTACAAAATTTGAAGCTCTTGATAATTGCTGATTTCCAGGTCGTTTCAATTATTTCTTTTGATTTATGCAAACGGGAAACTAAACAGAAATAATTTAAAATCTACTTGAAAATATACATAAATTAACAAAGATTCTATTCTAAATTCATCATGAAACTAATGAATAAAACGTCAGCCGAGATCACCAAAACTCACTAATTAAATCCTCGTGAATTCCTGATCTTTCTCAAGTTAAGAACTGAATTACTTCTTTATAAGAGTCTTATAAGATCTGTTCGGACTAATGTGTCGGAAGCTTGGGCACTAATTTGACGTGATGATTAGGAATTTGAGAAGGATATTGCGTTGCATACTTAGTGGGGTTGATGTGAATGGATCGTGGACAAGATTTAATTTAGAGCTAAACAAGATCTGTAGACAACCTGATGCAGTAAAATTCCTCAAACTAGAGAGATTTAAATGTGCTTGTCGTCTGGCCAGAATACATGAAGATTGGTGTTGCAAGAAAATTTTTCTCACAAAACCCGTGGTAACCAGACCTCAGAGCAGAACCCCGGGTGAGATGGATCGATTTGTGTTGAAAATAATCTAAACCAAGATCCGGCAACCTATTTTGACTGTGGGTCAATATCAGCCAAACTCTGTATATTAAAAAGACGCTTCGGGTCAGTGGTATTTTCATTTTAGAACAGTGTTTTTTGGTGAATAATAAGATAAATTTTATTGAGAAAATAATTACAATGCGGTTTAAATTTTAAACGTAAAAATTGTAATTATAATTCTAACTATTATATAAACGAACATACTTGAATGAACTTTATTTTTCTCTTCGATATCAGTGGCTGCCCTAAAGCTAAGCTTGCGACATCAGTTTAGCCAATTTATAATTAGTTTTCTTAAAACAACAATTTGCTGGCTGGCCACCCAGACGAGAAAGTGACTCTGACTGCCGTAGCTAAGAGCCCAAGTTCAAATCCAAGAGAGGGCATGAATATAAGTTTTCCGTCTCTTCGGCAGCAGGCAGCGGTGGCCCACCTATTAGGTGCCTCAATAATAAAGTGACCAGGGCTTCTGTCCTTAATGGCGGTCAATGCCTGCAACGGCTAGTGCCCACCGTTGGAGGAAAAAAGGTATTTGCTCTCATTTACAAGTTGAACCGAATACGGCCAGTTTTTTTAAATTGTAGATTAAGGATCGGTTGCCAGATGTATCGATATCTCCTTGAAATTATGCTCCAATTTTTAAAAATGCATGTTTATTACTGCATGCCACTTTGTAACAAAAAAAATGTTATTCTTATTACTCATTTTCTGTTCTTTTTTAGTCCAAAGGAGGTATGTCCCTGAAGGACTATTGTTTTTGGTTTGCGATTTTGCGTCGGTTCACTCTGAATGCCCGTTTCACTTTTCAAATTGTTGCCACTAAATATTATCGCCCTGTATTATATTTAAGGAAATTAAATAATGAAGAATCTGCATAAATGTATCTATGCTTCTCGCATTGTGATAAAACGACGGTACCCACAGCCATCCAACTTTGAATGATGTAATCCTACTGCGAATATGGGCATCTAGAAGCCCAAATTTAAAATTTGTTTTATTATCGATTTCATATTTTGTAAAACTTAAACGAATTTTTGATCAACAAACTCAAAGATTTCAAAGCGAGCCATGGCAACGTTGTACAGACAAAACATTTTTATCTCCAGCGCGTGAGACTGTGTATCGGAAATTCTAAAGATATGCTCAATTTAAAATTATTTTGCGATATTTCGCTTGAACTGAATTTTATGGTTTAAGTGCGAAGAACATGATATTGAATAAATAAAGGTAACGCACAAAATGTTAAAAAAAACGCCCCTTTGGACGTAATTTAAAATTTGAAACCTTTCAGGTGTTTTTCTTTCTTTTTTTCGTATTCTTCAAGTGCTCGTTTAATATTTATGTTTTTTATTATATATTTATTTTCTCAGCCTATTTGGGTCATTTGAAATTATGAAATGGGTCACCCGGTGACCCGCGGGTCATAGGTTGTCGAAACCTGATCTAAAAATTCTAAAGGTCAAAAACTGGAAAATAGTTGCCAGATGCTTGGAGAATACTTTTATATGATAGAATGTCGTTAATTGAATATAGAGCGTCAATTCATTAAAAAATTACTTTCCGAATAGTAAAGAAATCTGCCATACCAACATATGCTTTCTTAAACATAAAGAATCGAAGACTGAATGTGAATATGTTTTCTTAATCAGTTTACCTGATGTCAAATGTTGAAATAAAAAGCTACTAATTACATTCTCGCGCCCGTTGTATTTTGCTAACAATATACCGTATTTTATGAATGTAATGTTAATAATATGCCAACAAAGATCGATGAAATAATAAGACCACTGAGTATTAGAGCACCAGGCTACTAAACGGCCTCGTTGCCGACAATACTCGAAGTTCTTCCCGTGTGTAAAGTAAATAAGGACCAGGTTTTCTTAGAAGTTCCCTCATGAAAGCTTTCCTCCTCATTCAGATAGCTGTCAAACGCTTTTTCATAGTAAGCGAAGTATAATATGTAAATAAATCTTGTAGTTACAGTGGCTAACTTAAGAAGATAATCTTTGGAAATAATAGTATTTCGGAGAACATAATTTTAAGAGAAGTAAGCTCCTAGTTCATTCGTTTGGAACCGAAGGGGGTCGCCTTAGGTATGAAGTAGGCTATTTAGCCCCGGATGATAAGTGAATTTACCACATTTTAGAATATTAATAACTATAATTTTAATTTAAAAGTGAAAAAAAGTAAATCAGATTTATACTTGATCAATTTTTTCTTCAAATCAGTGTGTATTTGTATCGAGTTTTGAAATAAAATCTTTTCGCCTAGGTCAGGCATGGCCGAACTGCAACTCTGCTTCGCCTTTGATAAATGCGGTTCGCGTCGTAGCAAACATTAATTTTATTTTTCTAATATAGTTAAAACGTGGATATGAGCCAGTTTCCCTTATAAAATCCTCCACGAAGAGATCTCTTTTGCCTTGCCAGATAGCCCTCGTATACGATTCCATGTTCAAATAACTAAAGCAAAATATGCAGTTTACGCTAATTTTCAAAGCATAAAATCGTATACAAATTGTAACTCGTTTGAGACTTAATGTTATAGCTATTTTTTAAAACAGTTTCCGGCTGTTGGTGAGGGAAAATGCATCTCAAATACATTGCACAAACGACATATCTGAAGACCTTACGAAAAGGTGCTGTAGTAGTAATTTTTACAAAACAATACAATCTGCATCATCAAAATCTGATCACGCAAATTACATTTAATGAAATATTCAAATACTGGGTATGATGTTCATGTTACAACCCCAATGTACGTTTGTAGAGAAAATCAGATTTTTTCAAGTCAGGACACACGAAACACCACAACTGTGTCTTTGAAAATGTGCTAAACAGGGACGGACGGGCTAATTAGTTATACTATAAGAGCATGCATAAGGAAATGCACTTCAAACTTAATGACTTTTAATAATACATGAAACATTCAAAATAAAGCTTTTACATAAAAACGTTGCAAGGTATTTCTCCCGCCTTCTTAGCATGCCTTCGTGGTTTAACGGCGAGCCCACTCGGCGCGCATTCCAGAGGTCCAAGGTCCGAGTCCCGGCAAAGACACTACTCATTTTTCACTTCTCCCGTTTCAAAAATAACCTAATGACTCTACAGTGGCGCCCGAACTAAACAAAAAGGATGGTGGAGGATGATTCTCCACCACCAAAATTTGGGGACTGGGTTCTTTAATTCCCAGTCGCCCTTTAAAAGGAGGAGTATATGAGGTATTTCTCCCTTCTTAGAATGCCTTCGTAGTGTAATGGTCAGCACACTCGGCGCGCATTCGAGAGTTCTGAGGTTTGAGTTCCAGCGAAGGCATTGCTCATTTTTCAGGTCTCCGCTTAAAAAATAACCTAATGACTCTACAACGTAATAAAAAATTTTTAAAAAAAATCTGGAAGTTTTAAGATTTTGTATTACGCTCAAAGGGGAGTTCTTTTACTGTTTTTTGTGTTACCTTTATTTATTAAATATCATATTCTTCGCACTTAAACCATGAAATTCAGCTCAACAGCAATATCACAAAATATTTGAAAAAAGCATACCTTTAGTATAGATTTGAAAAAAAATCATACCCAATCTCACGCGATGGAGATATATTTTTTTTCCCCCGTCCGTTGTTATCATAGGCTTGCTTTGAAATCATTGAGATCGTTAATCAAAAATTCGTTAAAGTTTTATAAAATATGAAATAGATAATAAAACAAATTCCAAATTTCAAATTTGGGCTTCCAGAAGCCCATATTCGAGTGGAGGACTACGTTATTCAAAATTTGATGTCTGTATGTACAATCGTTTTTTTAGAATGCGAGAAACATTCATTTATTCATCTAGATTCTTTATTATTTAATTTCTTTAAATATAATGCAGAGTTATAATATTTGGTGGCAACAATTTGGAAAGTGAAACTTTTTATAGTGGACGACGCAAAATGCCAAAACGAAATTAGTAGCCCTTCTGCGAAAATTGCCCTTTTGGGCTAATAATAGGCTATATAAAGGATTACACATGTTAATATAATAATAATGCAAGAAATTTAAGTAATCAGAACGGTTTATATATTGCTTAATATACTTATACGTGCAGTATGAATTTATGTATAAAATAGAAAGTATAAAACCTGAATATTTTCTAGTAAAAAACGCATTTTTCAAACGTGATATATAATGTAATTGGATGACTTTAGTTCATTTGATTATTAGCAAAACACTCGAGGGCTTTATCCTAAGGGGATGGATGCTTTCGTGGAAGACTTTCTAAGAGAAACCGCCTCCCTTCCACGTTACACATGGAAAAAAAACCACAGTAAAGCCTATGTGGCCATTCCGTTCACCTGGAATGTAATTTGGTCGAACTATCAGTATTCAACAGCTTTACCACTCAGCCGATGGTGGAAATAATCTAATTTGAAAAGAAAAATGCCATGATAAAATTTAAAATTAGATGAAGAAGCTACCTAAGGCTGGTATTAATTTTGAACTTCACATAAATTCTCAGACTTTCAAAGGCGTTCAAACAATGTTTGATCGACACTGAAATCAATATTATTCACTGACCAAAATCATTCTGTTTCAAATCTACTTCAATCCAAAGCAGTGGTTCTCAACCTTTTTTTTTTTTTTTTTTTT
>KK117634.1:179392-250027 GCA_000611955.2 Stegodyphus mimosarum
AGGTTCTCACTTTTTTTTTTTTTTTTTGCTCCAAACACTCCTTTCTCAACTGCTAGAAGATCCTTTCCAAAACTCGAAAAATTAATTATACATTTATTTAGATTTAAATTAATTTTAACGTGTTTCACGGATTAAACAACAAAAAGTATGGAAAATATCGGTAAATACCGAAACTTGAATAAAATTAGATTTTTATATTTGTAAACTAAGACTAAATGGCTAAATAAAAGGCTGGCCGCATTTTTCCCCCAGGGAGGAATCTCCCCTTGGTTCAGAACACCTGGTCTGATGTTGTTTTTTAAAACTCCAAAAGTGTCTGATCTTCCTGAAAAACGACAGAGTTTTCTTTAAAAATCTACTCTAATTTGAAATCTTTTTTTTTTTTTTTCTTGCCTGATAACTAAGCTTATTTTTCACTACTTGTAATGTAAGCTTCTCGGGGCGAAATGATATCAACAAACTAGACAGTAAATGAACGTATAGTATTATGAAGAAAAATAAATTTCTTCTGTCTTTTGTCCAGGTCTAGTATATCGACTGACCTCTACGCACGTCTGTCCATCAACTAGTAGAAGATGGGAGGAAATGAAACTTTTTTTTTCCAGTAAACTTAATGAAAAAACAAGTGAGAGAGGGTCTAATTAAAGATTCTGAATGGCGTGCCAAACGTATATGTGTTTGACAAGGGCCAATTACTACTTCAACTGTCGTTCCTTATTCCATAGAACGAGCAAGCCTCAGACAAAGAAAGAAAAGGCGGCAAATTTCAAAAGAAGATTCGGAACGGCTTTTATATTATTTAGCTACAATAGAGAGGCAGCGCAGCTGTAATTGGACGCTAGAACCTGTTTCCTATTTTAAATGATATTCTTTTTTTTTTTAATGCTTAGGTTATGGAGGGTTAAATATGGTTTCTTCGGTTTTATTTCTTTTTTCACTTTTCGGCTGATAAACATCAACTTCTGTTATATACAGAAAGAATATTCTATTCGGTTCGCTACTTAAGAGGTAACTGGTATTTGAAATGAAGGTAGAGGCTAGATAGGTTTTAGATTGCTACGTCAATTATTTATTTCTACCCCAAAAGCGATGTTAGTTCCGAATGGTATATTAGTTTCGAAACGGCATTTTGCATAAGTGATACAACACTTAAATGCTTTGTATCACCTTTTAAAGAAGAATCTGCATGAATGTTTGCATGTTTCTCGCCCAGTGAAAAACAACGGCACCTAGAGCCATCCAATTTTGAATAACGTAGTCCTCCACCAAAACAGGGGCCCCCAGAAGCTCGAATTTGGAATTTGTTTTATTATCTATTTCGTATTTTGTAACACTTTTACGAATTTTTGATTAACAAACTCAACGGTTTCAAAGTAAGCAGTGGTAACAATGTAGAGAAAAAAAAGTATCTTCAGCGCGCGAGACTGTCTATCGGAAATTCTAAAGATATGCTGTTTTTAAATATTTTGTGATTTTACTCTTGAATCGAATTTTATGGGGCGTAAGAGCCGAGAACGTGATATTAGATAAATAAAGTAAACACACAAAACGCTAATAATAAAAAGTCAAGGAAAAGTTTTGTAAAGCCATCTTGGTAAGGAAACTGAACATTGATATGATGAACTTAGAAAACACTGGGGAAAAGAAAAAAAAAACAGAAATGTATGCCAATACTTAATGCTGCATTGGGAATTCTAAACGTATACTGCTGTAATTATATTATTAGTATACTAAACGTATTTTTGTAATTTTACTGTTGAACGATGTATGACGTAAGAGTGAAGAAAATAATGCTTAATAATAATAAAGCTAAAAAGATAAAAAGAAAAAGGTTTCGCAGGCGTCAGTGTAACAGCAAATTCGTAGACTGCGAGCTCAGAGAGATCGTAAGGAACTTTAAGAAATCGTTTTGGAAAACCGTTCCTATCTAAAACCTTTAAGACTTTTATTCCTTTTTCATTATTTGTTTATTAATTATTAAATCTGCAGCATTTGTGTGCAAAAAAACTTTTAAGTTCGCAACGACTTTTTTCAATAAATGTAGCGTGTAGATAGGAATTTAATTTAAAAGTACAAAATTTCATTATTTGACTACTCGAGCTTCAGTTCCAAGATTTTGTGAGACTAATTTTGAAAGATTTGTTGAACAGCTGTATTTATACAGCAGTTATTTTCTTTTCCAAGGCGGGCACTAGCCATTTTAGGCCTTAGGCACTGCTGAGGTAGTGTTAGCCACCATGTGGGCTCCTTCCTAAGGTATAACCAATCGGAGTAAATGCCCACACAGTAGAACGAGAATTCATTCCAACCCAGACCAGAGTGAGCTATCCCCAGCAACACAATTGCATTTGTTTGTTAATAATAAAGAGAAAGATTCATGGGGCATGGTTACAGGGCCCTTTGAACATTGCTTGATTTACATTGAAAGTTGTTATGTTAACTCCTTGCTTGTATATTTTCCACTACTGCGCATAATTAACATAGATATAGTAACAGTGCAGTATAAATTAACATGTACAAATGTCCTTATAAATTTTATAGATACATTGTAATATTTCGTATCAAAGTCATCTTTTTATAACTGTACAGACTACTTAAATGTACTAACTAATGAAGGCTTGATGTTATCTCAGTCTAAATAGTGCAGAGTACAAGTGTTCACATATATCGTCAGCATCAGCACCTGGTAAATGCTGAGGTAGTGGCCATTTAATTATGGAGGCATCTAATGCGCTGCCACCGTTATCTCCCATGAAGGGACAGACAATTTACATCCCTGCCTTCTCCAGGATTCGAACCCGGGCCCTTCGATACAGCAGTCAGAGTCACTAATGATTTTCCCGGTTGGGCGGCGCATATAACAGTTATTAATTTGTTTTGTTTTGTTTTATGATTATTTACATACAATACGTTTTTATGATCTTCAGATTAGTGGAACTAAGTTCTTATAACCAGTTTTTGGTAACTGCTTTTACCATCAGATTAAAGTTATGCAGCAAGTAAAAATATGCAGATTAAAAAGGCATTTGAAAATCTTACAGGGGTGACTAAAAAGTCTCTAATGAGCAAGACCAGATAAAACGTTAAATTCAAATAGCAAAATATATGTTGAAACATTTACAAAATTTCAAAGGAATAAAACTGATAATGAATTTCTTTACCTTAGGTACTAAATTTTGTTAACAATTTTTAATTCATATGGTAAAAATTTTGTTCTGCAAATACTCTAAATGCACTAATTTTCTGAAAACTAGACTCACGTTACACAGACAATAAAAAACTAGTGGCCCGGGTTCGAATCCCAGAGAAGACATGGATGTTTGTAAATGTATAATGTCTTTACGGCAGGAAACACTCTAAACATATGCCGAGCCGAAAGTCATCTGGTGTCTGACTGGTGTTAGGTGAAGCGGCTGGGAGACCCTCTTATCCACTCCTTGGGATGCTCTTCCTCAAAACTGGGCAAAATCGTTCTGCCACCTACATGGTGCTCAAACCACTTGCCGACGACAGACGTTGTAACTTCGCCGAACTTACGGGACGGAAATAACAAAAACATCTTTTCTTTTTAGATTTATTTAAAACTTTAACATAGGCCTTTTTTGGTTCATCTCAGAGTTGGAAAGTAAACAAACAAAAAAAAAGTAACATTGCAGCATTTTTACAAAAGGAGAAAGACAACAGCGTTCCCGACGTTCCCATTGCATCTTCGCCTCTTGCAGACAAAAGCCTCGTTTTATTACTCTTACAAGATGAGAAAGAGGATACACCGCCAAAGGGTCATATCCTTAACGAGTCTTTCTTGATCACTTTCACAGGTCACACGGTAGATAGGACAACAGGAATCTACCGAGAACTTCCTGTTGTCAAGACAACAGGAAGTTCTCGAATGACATACGCATGTTGTTAAAACGTAATCTTGTATTCCTTTCTGCGATAAATTTCGTGGGCTTGTTCTGACATCAGACAAGAAAGATTAGTGACAATAACAAATTAATGCAGTCTGTGTAAAGTCTGATAAGTGCTGGAATACAGAAACTGAAAATACACTCAAGAATATTGGATTCAATCAAAGCGAAAAACTGATCCGCGTCTTTCCACAGAAAAGAATTTGTAGCAAAGGGACAATGTTAGTAAAATTAGGTATTTTTGCTCAATGAAACTCGATGGAGTATCCGCCGAAGGATATAAAATTGGCATGCTAAGACGAACCTGTGTGCCATTCCGACTTCTTCCTCCAACATGCGCCGCGTGTACGAACTTGTGTGACATTTTGAATTCTTCCTCCAACATGCGGCGCGTGTCTGTCAAACTAAACTGATAATATGCCCAAAAGGATTGAGTTACGAATTTCACCTGAGTGAAACATACACCTTATTGGTCAATTTTACCGCTTCTGAAACTATCAACCTTGTTTTCATATTCAAGCGGTGTTCTAGCATAGGTATTTTGAATTAAATTGGACCCCTTCGGAAATATCATAGCGATGTTTTTCCATATTTTAATTTTAGGACTCATATTATGCCTAAATATTCAATTTTGTAAAATTTGGTGAGAAACTTACCGAGAAATTAAGAAATTTAAATCAGTTAAAATTAAAATCTAGTTAAAATTTAAATAATTCAAAATTTATGCTAGTTACGATTTAAATCTAGTTAAAATTTAGATAAATTTTAACGTCAAGTGAATAAATATATCAATTCACTTGACTCTCAATATATGGTAACCTACTTTCTTATCCCTTCCATTATGCACGAGCGGAAAAGAAGGTGCATCCCCCATTCTTTGAAATAATTTCCTTTAAATTATATTTTTTATTCGTCGTTGTTATTTTTTTATCCTCAAACTACGTTTGGCGTTATTATTTCTTAAAACAAAGATGCTAAATATCCAAAAAGGCCAATATGTAAATTCACGTATATCTTAAAAAATACTGAATAAGAAACTCCAATCTTCTGCAGGTATGCTTAGAAATACATGTGCTTTAAGAAGATGGTAAAAATTTTGTAGGTTATAATTCAAAAATATTTTCGAAAAATTAATAAAGATTACTAGGAAATACAAATTTTAAAAATAAATCAGAAAATGTTTGCTAATCTTATTTGGATTAAATCTAAATTTCGAACTATGGAAGAAGAAATTAAGTAAGGTTAATTTAAAATTTGAGAAGTTAAATTTTGAACTAATATTTTGAAACCTACTCTAACGATTTTTACAAAACTTGGCAGCTTGGCATAATTTCAGTCACAGACTCGAAATATGGAAAAAAAATCTGTACGTCATTTTAAAAGTAGTCCGATTTTGTATCAAAAAACCTATTTTAGAAAAACGCTATTAATAAATCTAGTGTATATCCTAACTCGCCTTTTTGAGATATAAAAAGCGCAATTTAAATTTCGTCAATCAGCCCAGTAACACAGAAGATATAGAACAGAAGATATAGAATTGTGTGTGTGTATTTGTTTTGTGTATGTGTGCAGAGTATACGAGCACAGTAAAAAAAAGCAGGAGAAATTCACATATAAGTTTGCAACTAGTATATGTATATGCACGGTAACACATCAAGTTAGTTACGTAAATAGTCATAAAAAATATTTGCGCAGTAAAAAGTGTAATAGAATAATTGTAAAAGAATTTATTTAGAAAGAATTTATAATTATTCTCGAAGCACACGTGAATTATATGTAAAATTTATAATGAGATACATTCCGCAAGAGAAGAAGAGGGGAAAAGTGGTCACGTGGTTTAAGAACAACAATCTCCGCACGTCCGCAGTCCATGAGGGAGTCTATAGCCGATGTACCACTAAAATAAAATAAATGGATTTTTCTAATTTAGAAATTTACAGCTATTATGAAAAATTAAAAAGTACTCTTGGAAGTTATTTCTCTTTTCTTGATTTTAATAAAAAAGGTCTTCTCTTGTTCAAGGAAAAACACGTTAATAACATTTGTTTTAAATTAATGCCAGATAGTAAGGTACTTTCAGCAAGCTGAAATGAAGAAAACAATTAATTATAAAACGTCTGGGGAAATTTATTCAGAAAATGAGGTAAGATTCATAAATTTTCTTTTATGCACGGTACTTATCAATATTCATCTTTTACTTTATTAGGAATATTAAGTGTATATCAATAGTTGAAAAATATTCCCGAGACCTTGAATAATTGTTTCCAAACTGTACAATGTAAATATTTGTTAATAGTTCATGAATACTTGTTCTAAATTATTGAAATAGTTGAATTCATGCAAGAGCTGCTTTATTTGCAAAAACATTAACACCAAGCCAATTTTCTCTTATTAATTACAGTGCCATAGAACATGTTATACCACTAAATTTCATCACGTTGTGTTTTAATAATGTGGGTGTTATAATCAAGTTTTAATCCATACGCATAAAATGTAGTATATTTTATCGCGTTCTACTATGAAATAAAGAAATATCTATGACCAAAAAATTATTAATTTCACAGCTAGAATTACAGTGAACTCAGTTGTGCAAATCCATACAATTTTCTTTTTGACATTTATACTCTAATATAAAAATACTTGTTAATCTGAAGTTTATGCCATCTGTAGATTAAGAGTCAAACAATTAAATTTCAAGGGGTACAAATTATGTATTTTGAACTGTGTATAATATTAATATCTCTACTGTCACATAATTTTAGGGCAACTGTATTTATAATGCTTGTTTGTTTACATTAGCAGTTCTTACATCACGTGACCTCTGACGTCACCGGAATGTATCTCATTGAAGTGCATCGTTTCCTTTAAACGCGACTGTATTTTCCATGAAACTTACGTATGTTATTATAACATAAACGTATGCATGCAACTTCTATTGCATTTGGCCGAACACTTTTTCTGACATTTTTATATTCAGATCTGCGTTTTTCGAGTGTAAATTATAAATACATGATATTTGGGTGATAATAATTGCATTATTCCGAAAAATACTTTTTAAATACTAATATAGTATCTTCTCAATATAAAAACTGCAATGCTTGTATTTTTTATCAGATATTCATTTAATTAAACTGTATAATTTTTTATAAATTCATTAAAATATCGTGATTTTAAAATCAAAAGCCATTGTGCCTTAAATTTTTTTGTTTGATATCTAAAATAGTATTAAACTTATTTTAAATGTTAGCAAATTTATATTTACTTAAAATAATGATAGCGATAATTCAATAAGATTGAGTATTTGGTCTTTGATGATTCTGCTAATCGGTTTGCATTTGATGTAATGAAAAGTTCTTTTTTAGATTTACTTTAGTTTTACTGGCAAATGTCATGCATTTCAGATGGTTTGGGAGATTGCATACTGAAAGAGTTCTTTTGTAAACTGACACCAATCTAAGATTGAATTTTGTTTAATTTTAAATGTATCAAACTGGCGAACAACCTACAGCTTTCATAATAAACATATAAATAAATAAATAAATAAAAATCTCAAAGCTTTCAGATTTTACATTGCGTCCAAAGGGTATTTTTTTTAACATTTTGTGTGTTACATTTATTTATTAAATATCATGTTCTTCGCACTTAAACCATAAAATTCAGTTCAAGAGCAATACCGCAAAATAATTTTAAAATTAGCATATATTTAGAATTTCCGATCCACAACTTCGCGCAATGGAGATAATTTTTTTTCTCGTACACTGTTGCCATTGCTTGCTTTGAAATCCCTGAGTTTCTTAATCAAAAATTCCTTAAAGGTTTACAAAATATGAAGTAGATAATAAAACAAATTCCAAATTCGGGCTTCCGGGTCCCCATATTCTAGTGGAGGGCAACTTATTGAAAATTTGATGTTTGTAGGTACCGTTGTTTTTTCGCAACGCGAGAAACATACATGCATTCATACAAATTCTTCTATTTAATTTCTTTTAAGATAATGCGGAGATTTAATATTTGGTGGCAACAATTTGAAAAGTGAACCGACATTTATAGTGAACCAACGCAAAATGCCAAAACGAAATTATTAGCCCTTCTGGGCTAATGCCCTTTAGGCTAATAAATAGACTAAAAAAAATTCTGAAGGCTTTCAGATGTTACATAACGCCCGAAGGGGCGTTTTTTTAACGTTTTTTGGGTTACCTTTTTTTTTTATTAAATATCATGTTCTTCGTACTCAAACCATAAAATTCAGTTCAACAACAATATCGCTAAATAATTTTAAAATGGTTATATGTTTAGAATTTCCGATACACAGTCTCGCGCGCTGGAGATAAAAAAGTTTTTTTTTTTCCCCCGTACAGTGTTGCTATTGCTCATTTCGAAATTGTTGAGTTTGTTAGTCAAAATTTTGTTAAAGTTTTACAAAATATGAAATAAACAATAGAACGAATTCCAAATTTCGGCTTCCAGATTTCCATATTCGGCTGGAAATGTACGTTATTCAAAATTGGATGGCTCTAAGTACCGTTCCGTTGTTTTAACACATTCGGAGAAATATACATACATTTATGCAGATTCTTCATTATTTAATTTGTGTAAATATAATACAGGGCTGCAAAATTTGGTGGTAACAATTTGAAAAGTGAACCGACGTTTATAGTGAATAATGCAAAATGCCGTTTTGTACTAAAAATAAAAAAATAACTTGCCGTTTTTTTCATACATATTCCTGAAAACTATTAATGTGAAGCAAAAAATTTTAAAAAAATGATTTTTGTATAAAGTTTATTAATTTGAAATAAAGCACATTCCTTTTTCTTAACCAGCCAATTCAACTATCCTGTTATTCTATCATTGGAAATACAATTTATAAATAAAACTGAAACAGAAATGGTTTAAATAAAAAATTAATCAATCACAATTTATAAATTACACATTTTAGCAAAGAATTAACAAAATAATTTAAAACTTCAATAATAATTAACAGCTGAAATTTAACGCGAAACTTTGGAAACAAGCGCTACGTTCGCAATAGGAGTTATGTTTACAATATTTTCTAATAGATGGCAGTAGCAGTGTCGATTGGCTATAAAGAAGGATGAAATTCTGATCTACTTGCTTTCTGAAAACATAAAATTGTTAAATTACGTTTCAGTTGCCATTAAAAATTTTCAATTAAACAACTATTTTTTTTTTCATTCTCAGATGTCGCGAGTAAAAAAATTGGAAGTGATTCTACCTTTAAATGTGTAGTTTAAAAATGTAATATATACATTTGATTATTCCTCGGAAAAAGTGTCAAAATGAGTGTGTTTTATTTTCTAGTTCAATTACATTTTTTTTTATTTCTTGGTCTTTGATGAGTAAATTTAATTGTAGAGCCATTGTTCGCTGATTTAGAAACAGATGAGCTATGACAAGAATGCAGTTATAAAAACTGATATTATGAAATCTACGAAAACTAATATATCACTGTTCAATAAAAATTTACTTCAATTTCGTCTATTAAAATTACAATTGAGATCTACCCGAAACGAGAGACCTGAAAGGTTGTATACGTAGATCAATAATTCCTCAAATTCTGCCAATTTACGACAACGTTCCTGCAATTTGACTACCCCCCTCCTTTTGCATAGTTCGCTGTTTATTTTCGAGTATTATTTATACACTCAAGTTTCATAAACTAATTTCTTAAAAATGATCATCCAAATTCTTTGCAATTTTACGCTAAAAATGTGATCGGAATATAAGTAAAATAAGTAAAGGCTTACGGCAGGAATACAGAAATCAAATGTTTTGATAAAAAATTAGAGATCCTCTTAAGCTATACTTGTAACGCCAAGAGCTATTTTTTTAGTTTATTTCAAAATCACATATTTATCGCAACCACCTTAGCAGAAGTCCCCAATTTTTCAAAATGTTATCAATTTTGGTAACAATAAATCGTGATATTTTTTGCCTTAAACACAGCTGTGAGACACACGCGTCTGGAATTTGCAAGCAACAAAGAAACCGCGGTGAACTTTTAGAGGAAATACAGCATTTTTTGGCAAAATCATTAAAAGTGAACAACGATGAGATTCGTTTGACAAATAGCCAATGCACGATGCCGAGTTAACCGTTGTAGCTGATTTTTTTTTCCCGAAATTTCTCTGAATTTCCCCCCAAAAAAGAAACCATTAAAACTTCAAGCAGTTCTTCTACAAAATAACAGGCAGTGGATATTTTTAACATTATGGAAACCTACTATCTCAAAGATTCAAATACTGATTGTTTATTAAATAAAGAGAAGTTAGTTCACTGAGATTTCTGCAGAAACGACTGGCGCGACTTTGACGGAATCACCGCCAACTTTCGAGGTTTAATGTTAATCAGCTTTCTTAGTCGACTGGATAACACAAAAGTGTCAAAATTCTTTGTTTCTCTGTATTATTATGCTTCTATAAAAATTTCTAAACCTTTTAGAAAATTTAGGATTCCTCGACTTCTTTTAAAACATTTTTTATTTCCTAATAGTTGCATACAATATAGACGGGCAAACAAATACGATTGCTTTCGAGGCATTTCTTTGTAATATATAATGTCGCCTAAGCTTACAAATGTTTTTCCTTCACGCAAAGTATACGAAATCTCAGAAAATTATCTACAAGTGAAACAATTACACCTATTCAGAGTGGTGTACTGTAAATCCATTTCATATGACGAAATGTTTTCGGAGGAAACTTTCTTTTTACACTGCTGGCTGCTTGGGATGTAATCTGGGTCAATCGTTCAGCAACCATGGACCACATGTTTTCTGTCTGCGAAAGATCCGGACAGCGAGCGGGCAGGGAAGCAATTCAATCTGGCGATTGACGAAGAATCTTTGGACAACGTGCGGTCGCGCATTATCCTGTTGAAATATGGCTGTGGGCAAGCCCTGAAGGTAAGGAAGGACAACTGGCTCCAACAAGGGATAACTGACTCCTACACTTCGAAGATGTAGCGCTGGCTGTTTAAAGTACCGGCAATGCGTACTAGAGGAGTGCGAGCCTGATATCCAATACCGTCCCATACCATAATACTCGGTGCAAGACCAGTGTAACGGTACATAACGCAGCTGTTCAGCATGCCCTCTCCACGGTGTCTCCAGACTCGAATCCGACCATCGTAGTGTTGCAGACAGAAGCGTGACTCGTAATCATCGTGGTGTTGCACATAGAAGCGTGACTCGTCAGTTAAAAACAATTTCATTCCATCCTGCCGTCCACATCCTACTTTCATCGCACCATTGGCTGAGGAGACGTCTGTGGTTCTGCTTCAAGGATAGACGAAGCAATGGACGTCTTGCGGACAGAACACTCTGCTGTAAAGGGCGTCGAATGGTACGCGCAGACACTGGATGATGCGTTACAGTCTGAATGGGCTGTGCTATGTTACGTGATGTGATTGAGCGATCCGTCGCTGCCATGCGCACAATGTTCCTGTCATCACGTGAAGTGGTGCACTGAGGTGGATGCGATCGAACACGTCGGTCCGTTGTAACCTCCTGCATCCAACGGTCACATATCCTCATTACAGTTGTTTGGTTTCGTCCAACACGACTACCGATTTCCCTGAAAGATAATCCACACTCTCGGTAGGCCACTATTCTTCCTCTGTCGAAGTCGGATACTTGATTAGACTATGATCTCTGTTTACTGTGAGGCATAATTGATCTTTTTTTTTTTATTATTATTATTTTTTTTTTAAAAACCACAAGAAAAACACAATTGCCGAACTTGAAATCGTCGAAAACTCCAAGGTTTAAATAGCGCTTTGAAGTTGCGCCACAGGCGCGCAAACCTCTCTTGATGCTTTTAATAATTTTAATTAAAAATTACCACTTTGAAAATCGTAAATAGACTAATTAAAAATAAATAAAATACAGGAGAAGAAAAATTACGTTGCTAAGAAAATACTTAAAGAAATTCTTAGTTTAAAATTTAAAAACATTTCAAAACAAACGTCAACTTTTCATAAAATAAAATATTAGTTACCACCTATAATCATTTCACAACCCTTTACCATACTGATGAATGGCAATAATATTTCTAATTTTATTTTTTATTACGGATTTTGTTTTTAAATCATAGATTATCTAGAACCCATGTGAAAATGACACATTTGACACACTCTGTGTGCGGCAGTAATTTTATGGCGGGCAATAAAAACCAAATTTCACTGAGTGGTACTGAAATAAGCAACAAAAGTTAGCAAAATTTTCTTAGCTAGAAATTTACAGAAGTAATTTAGCAAAATGTTTTGCTTTCGAATACGTTCAAAGATTCAGGTTAATATTTCGTATAGAATCTATATCAGAAACCAAGGAATAAAGTAAGTGAGTACTGAGTAAACGACATTAATCATTTTTGAATAGAAATTTGCATTTGTAAATTAATCAGATTCTAGAAATCACATTCACATAGTAAATTAACATTCTAGAAACGAATTCAACAGATCTATTTAATATCAAAATTACCACTTAACTGATGCATCATACTGTACACTCTGCAAATATATAGATAGTACTACTTTCTAAAAATTATATATATAATATAGCGTTGTTCTAGCATATATTCTGATATAAAATCGGACTTTTTCTGAAATGATGTACCGACCTTTTTTCTATAGTTTGATTCTACGACTTATATTTGGTCGAAGTGCCACGTTTTGTGAAAATCGCAAGAATAGTTTTTAAAAAAGTATCTTTCAAAATTTAAGTTCCTTGATGTTAATTTAATTTGGTATATATTTATAAATATCCCTTTTTTCATTAAACTTGCTTGATTCCTTCTTTCACAATTCGAAATTTAAGTTCAATCCAAATTTCCAGATTAATTTCTGATTCATTTTTAAAACTTGTAATTTTTGTAAATTTTTCGAAAAAAAATTCCTGAATTGTAAACTATAAAATTTTTAGCATAAACTTTTCAAGCAGATGTATTTCTAGGCATACCTGCAAAAAATTAGAGTTTTTTTGTTCAAAATTTTCCAAGATATACGTGAGTTTTGAAATGAATATTTTTTATAAGCGATAATAACGCCAAATGAGGTTCACACTTTGTTAAAATTATTTGAAAAAATGACTAATGCATCTTTTTTCTGTCGTGCACAACGAAAAGGAAAGGAAAATAGGTTACTATAGATTAAGAATTTCGCAGGTGAATTATTCTTGGCGCAAACGCAAAAAAGTGCGCCCAGAAGAGTTTTTAAATCTGTTAGCAATTTTCTCTCTTAATTTACAAAATTTAATATTTAGGCAAAATTTTAGTCATAGAATAGAAAAATGGAAAAACATCGCTATATCATTTCAGCAAAAGTCCGTTTTTGAGTCAAAATACCTATGTAGAACACTACAAAATATAAATCTAATATATATCCAAAGTGGCGCTTTCGAGACATGAAAAACGCAAATTTCATCAATCGGCCCAATACAATAGGAGATCACTCTGTATTATATTTAAAGAAGTTAACTAATGAACAATCTGCATGAATCTATATTTTTCGCAATGTTCAAACCCAAACAACGGTTTCTAGAGCCATCAGATTTTGAATAACGTAGTCCTCCACCCGAATATGAGAATTTGGAATTTGTTTTATTGTCTCTTTCATATTTTATAAAAATTTAACAAATTTTTGATTAACAAACTCAACGATTTGAAAGCGAGCAGTAGCAATACTGTACAGAAATAAACATTTTATGCCCAGCACTCAAGACTGTCTATAGGAATTTCTAAAGATATGCTGTTTTTAAATATTTTTAGCCAAAGAGACATTAGCCCAAATGCCCTCGAAATGTGTATGTGTGTGTAAATGCAAAAACGCCCCCTTTTGCCGTAATATAAAATCTGAAGGTTTTTTTTTTTTTAGCTCAATGGGGCAATTTGCCAGGAAGGGCTGTTAATTTCGTTTTGGCGTTTTAAGTCGTCCACTATAAAAAGGCGTTTCACTTTTAAAATTGTTGCCACCAAATATTAGAGGCCTGCATTATATTTAAAGAAATTAAATAATGAAGAGTCTGCATTCATGTATGTACGTTTCTCGCATTGTGAAAAAGCAACGGTACCTAAAGGCATCAGATTTTGAAAACCGTAGTCCTCCCTTCGAATATGAGCATCTGGAAGCCCAATTTGGAATGTAGAATTTGTTTTATTATCTGCTTCATATTTTGTAAAACTTTAACGAATTTTTGATTAATAAACTGAATGATTTCAAAGCGAGCAATGACAACACAGTACGGAAAAAAATTATCTTCAGCGCGTGAGACTGTGTATTGAAAATTCTAAAGCTATGCTGTTTTTAAATATTTTGTGTATTACTGTTGAGTTGAATTTGATGGTTTTCGAAGAACATGATATTTACCGGTCACAAAACGTTAAAAAGACGCCCCTAATATAAAATCTGAAATCTTTCAGTTTATTTTATTTTATTTTATTTTATTTTCCCCAGAGTGCAACATGCACTGCGTATACATAATGTGATCGTTTGACTTCGCGGCAGGCAACGAAAGGCGAATTTATAAAATTTCGGCGAACGATTTTTTCTTCTATTCCAGAAGTCCAGAAGAACGTTGTAATTCGAAAGGGAAATACGATTATTTGTAAAAAGATTAAATTTCTCGAAGCTTTAAAAAATTTTCTTAAAATTACGAATAATCAAGCCACGATAAAGTTACTGCTTTAATTATACCTATCGTAGGTGCCTCGATAAAAATTAACTAAACATTGCTTTATATAGACTATTAAAATTATCTACATTATTTAAGTTCCTGAAAAACAATTAAGTTACCTGAATTATAATTAGATTTTTGTAAAGTAACTAATTTTTTTAATTGTAATTAGTTTCCTGAAAAAGAATTATTTTTTTATGTTCAATAATACTGTTGTATATCTACACCGGTGCATGCGAGAATGTTATGAGTGAATGGTAGCATTTTCAAATGTCATTTCGAATAGTTCTATTACAACTTTTTAAATCTTTCCACAATTTTGCGTAATTGATTCTTTTAATGATTAGAAACAAACAACCCTGTAGCGGCAAGCGCTGGAAATCCACATAAATTCTAAACCTGCTTTCCCTGTCGACCCTTAATCACAACGTTGTCCACCTCATAACACTCACTGCCAAGCTATCTTGCAAGAACTGTCCTTCTGACATGCTAATCACACAGACGGGCATAAATCAGAGGCCAATTTCGGGCCTCATTGGAGAGTAAGGGGGGGCCTATCCCCCGTACCCTCCCAGCTCGGATTTCATAACCCAATTTTTAGAAGCGCATGTTCTTACGATGTAACCTGTCACACAGTGTTGTAGAAAATGATGTGTGTTAAGGTGGTTAGAGAGAAAATTAATGAGATTTTTTTTTCTTTACTGTTTACGTGTATTATTTTATCACTTCTCGGCAGATACGGCATGCGTTGGTTTTATGTTTCCGCGCGTAGCCTGCTTCGACGCACCTTTATTTACAAGGAGACTTGCAAGAGATGTAACGTGAGCTGTTTTTCTCTGGAGGTGAGCTCTTCGCCTGTAGATTTTAACAGATACCATATCAATTCTCTACTGGTTTCCTAACACGTTTGCACAAAGCATTTCTTTGACGTATTACTGGAACTCGGGTTTACGGTTTTATGGCATCATTTTTAAAATATAGAACAGCAGGCTCTTTAATATCAGCCTTAAGTTTTGGAAACAACTAGCTCTGTGTTTCTTAAAAGTAGATGATTTTCAGTTAATTTTCATAACATTGTTACGAATTTTTGTATATATGTAAATAATTTTAGTGAAGTTATGTTTAAAGTTATGTTATGTTATGTAAAAAGTTATGTTTTGTATAAAGTAACAGGAAAATCTGAAGAATCGAAGATCTGCCGGACAAATAAGATTACAGGGGCAAGTCTATTCAACATTAAGGTAAATAAATGGCTATCTCGCTAAACTGGCGATGGTTTTTAAGACCAATTTATGTTTCCAAATTTGGAGAGTAATCGCCCAGAGTCATCAACCGTCTCTGTATAACTAATTCATACTGTAAATTAATAACTGTAATTGATCCTTATACGTAACTGTAACCGCATCCGGCCCTTGTATGTAACTTTAACCGTATATGCCTTCCAGTAATTTCGAGAAATGGAAGATACTTGATATTTCTTTTTGTAAAAATATTTCGTCAATCGGCCCAGTAGAAAGGGGAGGTATAGAACTGCTCAATTTTTTTGTATGCGTGTGGGGGGGGGCAGAGTGTACATTGATATTGAGCCTTCATAACTAATAATTCAAAGCATAGTTTAAAGCAGTGCTCCGCAACCTTTTCTCACCTGCGACGCACAAAAAATCTTTCTGGAATTTCGTGGCACACCAAAAGCTAATGTATATATGTATTGATTTATACACAAAATTTACAATAAATTTTTGTTTTTAATTTGAAAAATATACAATTATAAAACCATAACATATTTATTTATATGCAATCATAATAATTATCATAATAATCGAAATTTTTTTTAAAAAATTAAAAAACAAAAATTCTTCAATTTGATTGGTTTATTTCAAATTTTTAAAAAAACAGTTTAGAGCTATTGTTTTTAATTAAAATGGTCTGAAACCAATATATTTCGTTTAAATTTATGTTTAAAAAAAGTTATATATTTTTGAGTTCCGAGTTATCGAGGAAGTGCCGAAAAATTTCAAATGCTGACACACTTACAATCACACACACAACAGTGAAATATATAAAAACATTTAAAATAGACATTATTAAGGAAAAAAAATTGTCGTTGTGTATTAAATACATGATAAAAAATTGCAAAATGTCAAATACATGTATTTGATTGCGGCACACCTATATCCTACTCATGGCACACCAATGTGCCGCGGCACACCGGTTGCGGAGCACTGGTTTAAAGAATGAATTTGAAAACGCCTTGATACATCGCATAAAACAAACTACTTATTCTCATGTTTTCCGATATTAGAATAAATATTGATTCCGATGTCAGAAACTGAAATGACGAAGTTTATGGAATTTTCATTCAAGCCAATAAAAGTACAATCACGAAAAGCATCACGAAATTAATTGAATGCATTTTATAAGAAGAAAATGCATACAACAGAATTCTGATTCCAAAAATTTTCTAAGCGGAACTCTTTAGACATTTGCTGCTGTTTTCTTAAAGAGGAAAAAAACCTTCGTTTCCTTATAACGATCAAACCCGAAATAGTCTATGAATAACCAATTCTAAAGAAAAACAAAAATAGAAATTAAGTCGTAAAAAATATTGCAACATTTTTAGTAGAGAAATACAATGAGATAGCATATTAAACATTATGTTTTTTCCTAATTTTTAAAAAAGCAGATAAACAAAATTAAAAATCCGAAAGGGTTGAGATTTTAATGCTTGCCCAAGAAGATTTGTTAAAGTTTTTCCATGCTCTCGCTGAGCTCGTAGCTTACCTGCTGTTGCCTTCATTCTCGCTAGCTTTATTATTAAGCACCATTTGCTTCGTACTTACGCCACATACGATTCAACGGCAAAATTACACAAAAACTTAACAGCAGCATACGTTTAGAAATCCTGATGCAGCGTTAAGTGCTGGCGTAAGTTTTTCTAATTTTTTGTCTTTTCGCAGTTCATCATGTCAATGTTAAATTTTCTTAGTGACACTTTTTTTGTCTTTTTATTATTAATGTTTTGTGTGTTAACACTATTCATTAAATATCCCGTTCTTTGCACTTAGGCCACATAAAATTCGATTCAACAGCAAAATTGCAAAATATTTAAAAACACCGTAACTTAAGAATTTCCGACGGACAATGTACGGAATAATATATTTTTATTTCCAGAGAGGAAAAAATATTTTATTCCGTACATTGTTTTTACCGCTCGCCTTTAAACCATTGAGTTTGTTAATCAAAAATTTATTATTTTACAGAATATAAAATATACAATTCAAAATTCAAAATTCGGGCTCCCAAATGCAGATGTTTGGGTAGAGGAGAACATTATTTAAAATTTGATGTCGCTACACACCGTCATTTTTTCATAGTACATGCATGTTCCTCGTATGAGGGCTGGATAGGGTTACAGTAACACATTTGTTCAGTCAGAATAGCAATTACAGTTATGCATGGACCAAGCTAAAATGGTCGCTGGGTTTGAAGACTTTTGCCAATTTCTTGCCAAATCTGGGGAAAATATTAGTCACCAAAATTGTCCCCAACTTGGCGATAACTCGCCAATTTAGCGAAATAGCCATTTACTCAATATTAACAAGACTTACCCTTGTATTCTTACTTTTTCGCCAGAGCAACTATCTTTTAAGTATTTCGTGTTACATAATACATACATACGTGCAGATTCTTCATTATTTAATTCCTCTAAAGATAATGCAGGGCAATAGTATTTGGTGACAACAATCTGAAAAGTGATTCGCCTTTTATAGGAGACAATGCAAAATCCCATTTCAAGACTAATAGCCCAGACAGACTTAAAAAATATTTACCTATACGTGCAAGTAAGATTTTCTTCCTTGCTTTCGTAGTAAAGATTTGAATATGAGTGCATGCTTTATAGACAAGGTGTAACAAGACTCGTAGACACAACTTTAAGAGACGATAGAACGTGGCAAAAGTAATAATATTAAGGGTGCATAATGCATGGTGGAATGTGAATTCCGCATTGTTTACAGTATTCCGTACACATTCCATACGAAGAACATAAAAAACGAAAAGTCTGTAGGGTTCAACTCTTTAAATCTATAGTTCTTACTCAGAACCCCACGAACACTTGACAAGCGAATAATCGCTTAAGTGTGTGAACAGAAGACTGGAGAAGGGTTTAAAACCCTTTATTATTCAATATATTTACAATTAGTTCCGGCTTGGAACTTTACAATAAAGCCGCCACTCGGGCTTGAACTTAAATGCTAATAATTTGAACTAAAATTAACTTAACTAAGGCTCTTAAATAATATAGCCGAAGCTATCAGAATATAACTAGTTGGCCCCTAAGTATTAATTGAATCGGCGAAGCCTAGCAAGGGAGTAGATATGGCCGAGCGTAGTAACAGCTAAGACAGATGTGGCCAGAAGGCAAACGCACTCTAGTCAGGAAATCAGACTCTCTCTTTTGAAGTCGGTTAAGTCACGACTTAAATAGTACTCATTCTCATTTGCATTATCTACGTTTCTGAATTCACATTCTGGCAGGAAATTGTAAGCTGAAATTAGAATAAGATATTAAAGATACAAAACTTAAAATAACTGTTAGAAAACGTATAATAAACCTTACATGTCTTTAACTAGTGGTAGATGTAATAATTTTCTTAACGTGTGTCTTACGTAATAATTTTCTTAACGTTCTTCTTAATGTGTGGCGGAATGTAAAATGTAAACTCCATGCTCACAAAGTAAGTACTAAGAACGTGAAAAACGAAAAGTCTTTAACTCACGTACTAAAGACGGTATTTCATATATACAAGAATTGTTCAAATGAACGACCTGTAACTCTAATACATGCATCAATCATAATGACGATAGATTCCATTTAGGAGAAGCAAAATGACTCTCCTGAAATCACTTTCCCCAGAATTAGCGTCCCTGCTACAGCAATACGTGGCATACCGGTGTATGTCAATCACTTTAATGGGTTATATATTGCAACTGATGGTCGTTCATTCGAACAATTCGCGTAAATAATGAAACGAATTTTATATAAATGTAAATAATTTTAAAAAATTGTAGAATATTTTATATAATGTAACACAAAATACTTGAAAGATAGTTGCTCTGGCGAAAAAATAAGAATACAAGGGTAAGTCTAGTTAATATTGAGTGAATGGCTGTTTTGCTAAATTGGCGAGTTGTCGCCAAGCTGGCGACGATTTTGGCGACTAATATTTTCCCCAGATTTGGAGAGAAATTGGCAAAAGTCTTCAAACACGGCGACCATTTTACCTTGATCCATGCATAACTGTAATTGTTATTCTGACTGAACAAATGTATTTAATCTATATATGTCACTCTAACCCTATCCAGCCCTCATTAATATTCTCATATTCTGTGAAGGGGAAGGTACTCGAAATTCGTCGGCATCCGGGGCAAAACTATATAAGAACGGAGAGAGCATCAATTTCTCAGTAGTTGTTTAGTTCAGTGTGAGTTCGGAGTATTGAGATATCCCCATGTGAGCTTCGCTCTTTAGACGAGCTTTGAATTGCGTTGGGTTTAATATTCTTAGCAGTTTGTAGTGTAACTATTGATTGTACTGTGTGCTACTTTAAAGAGCTGTGCGAGTATTCTTGTGGAAAGTTCAAGTGAATGTTCGTTTTGGTAAAATAAATTTTATTAAGCTATTACAAATTCTGTGCGTATTCAGTCTTTTACGAACCCGTACGCATGCAACAATATCAAGCATCAATTTCTTGCAAATATCGTCTATACAAATGATTTTTCCATCTCCATAAATCTTTACAAGTACTTTGTTTCCGTATTCGCATTCCACCACGCACTGAATCACGAAAACTGTAACTTTTGTCGCATCCGATCACCCCCTTAAGTTACTAGTCCTGTTATTCCTCAGTCCTGTTGCGTCCCACATGTACAGTTTGTAAACATATGGCAAATTGTTAATAAGAATCAATTTCCCTCAGAAAATCTTCCCACGAAGACGTTCTCCTCCTAGGCCGATAGTTCCGTGTGCTTTGCTGTATAGCAGTGCTCCGCAACCTTTTTTCACCTGCGACGCACAAAAAATCTTTCTGGAATTTCGTGGCACACCAAAAGCTAATGTATATATGTATTGATTTATACACAAAATTTACAATAAATTTTTGTTTTTAATTTGAAAAATATACAATTATAAAACCATAACATATTTATTTATATGCAATCATAATAATTATCATAATAATCGAAATTTTTTTTAAAAAAATTAAAAAACAAAAATTCTTCAATTTGATTGGTTTATTTCAAATTTTTAAAAAAACAGTTTTAGAGCTATTATTTTTAATTAAAATGGTCTGAAACCAATATATTTCGTTTAAATTTATGTTTGAAAAAAGTTATATATTTTTGAGTTCCGAGTTATCGAGGAAGTGCCGAAACAATTCAAATGCTGACACACTTACAATCACACACACAAGCACACAACAGTGAAATATATAAAAACATTTAAAATAGACATTATTAAGGAAAAAAATTGTCGTTGTGTATTAAATACATGATAAAAAATTGCAAAATGTCAAATACATGTATTTGATTGCGGCACACCTATATCCTACTCATGGCACACCGGTTGCGGAGCACTGCTGTATAGCTTAACCATAATCAAAAGTTATTTTGAATTACTTCTTATGTGTGCATCATTATGAATTACTTTATTGCATCGTTATGCTCTGCCATTTATTTTGACATATTTCACTAATGCTAGATAAGTTTCCAAAAAAAAATAACTATTTATTTTATTAATTATTCTATTTTTCGATGAAATACTCGTACAAGTATTTACAGGATCACAGAGTACGATCAGTAATTACGCTCCAAACTACTAAGAATCTTAAACACAACGCAATGCACAGCGCTTCTAAAGAGAAAGCTTACCCGGAAATATCTCCGATTTCACGCTGAACTAACAACTTGCAACAATAACGACAACAACTAACTAACTAGCTTAGAGCAGATGCTCTCTCCGTCCTTATATAGTTTTCAACCAACCGCCGAGATATTGCTAGTACTTTCTGCTTCTCGAAATTACTGAAAAGCAATATGAGGGTGGAATTACGGTTGCAGTTAATACAGTGATCAATTACATTTATTCAGTTACAATACTTATTGCGGTGATACACAGACCGGACCAAAATGTGACCAAACGGCCGACAAGATTGGCGACTTTTGGCGATTTCTCGCCAAATTTAGTAACAGAATAAGTTGCCAAAATCGTTGTCAGCTTGGCGATATCTCGCCAAATTACAAAGACACCCATTAATTTAAAGTTAAGTACATTTGTCTTTGTATTTTTATTACTAAATAGCTTCTCTCTTGAATTTTTTCTTGTTACATTGCACAGAAGAATACAATTTCACATATAATTGCACTAAGTCATCCACCTGTGTACAAAATACGTAACACTATTTATTCCTACACTTCTATTTTTCATTAACTGCGTTAAAAAATACCAGATAATATCCGATAAACTGGTTTTAATTGGCAAATTTATAGAAGTACCAGTAGTTGAACAGTAGGCAAATTTAAAATGCGTAGTTCCCATTCTCATCATGTGCTCCAAAAACAGAGCTCCTCTATGAATAAAGAGCTTTATTTTGTGTTTAAGAGATATTATGTCGACAGTACTAACATAAGAAAACTTCTTTAAGGAAAGGGAAATTCTAATAAAAAAATAAGTAATCTCTTACACATGTTGTGTTTTGTAAAGTCCTTTATAACCACTTACGAGTATATTGTTTATTTACTAGCTAGTTTGTTAATTTTTTTCCCCCAGGAGATTGCCAGAATTAGCCTAACTTCTCAAAACTTCGTAATTTTATCATTCTGTTGTCACAAATGTTATATAATTTGATAAATAGGTAACTCCATTAAAAAAAAAGAAAAGAAAAAAAGAAAGTTGTATGAAATTCCCAATTCTTAAATCTCCCTTGTACCCACCTTCCCAGAGAAAAGTAAAGATCCAGTTAACGGTAAATACTGATAAACTTCACAAACAGGATTTTGTCCCTTTCTATAGCAACGCTGCTAAGTTACTTTTATTTTACCGGTGGCCAAACACATTTATGTGAGAGGGTTCTTCACTGTACTTTTCCCCCAAAAAATGATTTGCGTATAAGACGTCTAAGTACACACGAGTAAGATATGAAATATGTTATTCGTGTTTCTGGAACGTATTTCAGCTTCAGGGGGGTGTGGTATTTTTTGTTCTTTTCATCGCCATTTGTAGAAGCTTGAGGGATCGTGGAAAAATTGAAAAAAATTTCTCATCAGCTGTGTCAATTCTATGAATTATAAAACTTATCAACAGCATTTAAATCATCTAGATATGCTTTTTTCTTCTTTTGTGTACATTGTAGTGAGGTTTCAGTTTAATTTCAACTAACAGTTTTAATTGATCTTCCCTGTAATATTTTTTTCTTTCTAAGACAGGATTGCTGAACATCAGAATAGGCAAATTTGTATGCCGTGAATTCTTGATTATTGGCTCTGGTTAATGTTGGAGCATGCACACTCATTAAATTCTTCAAAGGGAAGATTTCTAACACACTAGCTGTCAAACCACGCGGTATTGTTGCCAACTCATCAGAATTTTATGGCTATTGCTAATTTCTTGAATGGAACATATTTCATACTCAGAACACTAGATACACGCTACACTGCAACACTTATTAAGAGAAAGCACTAATAAAAAATTTAAGAATAATTTATTAAATATAACCACCAAACAAGTCTGAAATATGAACCGACATACTTTAGAATTTTGCAATAAAATAACAAAGAATATTGCAATAATCAGAGTCTGAATTACATTTAAATGCAATTAGTCCGTTCCCCATGTGTCAGAGGAATTACGCATTAATTTAATGACTAATTCTATTAAAATTATTGTGTTAAATATAATATGAAACGGACACCAAGTTAACAATATGGTAATGCAGTGTAAAATTATAGATAACAGTACATGGTAATAGATAGCAAAAGGTATAAGTTAATTAAAAAATACTGCGAGGAAAAATAAACCATTTTTTGGAAACGAACATCAATAAGTTACAACTGATGCACGACATCTAAAGCGAATTCTTACAAGTTGCAGTAATGCTTGTAGGTTTACCTTTATGTTATAAGATACATTAAATCCTGTTCTCTCAATTAATACATACTATAAAGAGAAATAGAATCCGTTTAAATTATCAACTAACAATGAAGTAATTTGAGTTGAAAAAATATTTCAGCATTTATTTGCTTAATATTTAACAGATTTCCTAATTTTTTTTAGGTTTGCTCACCTGCAAAATGTGTTGATTTCTCATGCTTTCCAGTTATTGGCAGCTGGCTGGAGTATGCACAGGTAAACCAGAAAACACGGATGATTAGAAATATATTCTGACATTTTAATTAGTAGAATGGTAATGTTAAAATTACATTTTGGAGAATTATTTAAATTATTCATATGCATTCTGTTGTTTAAAACAGGATTAAGTAAAATACAGTAGAAGTCCAGAAATCCGTAATGCTTGGGACCAGAGGTTGTGCGGATTTCAGGACAGAAAAGCCAAATCATAATATTCAGACTAAAAGTGCAAAATAAATAAGGCATATTACATACATTTACTTAAATTATTATGTACGATAATATACATTATTACATTATTATATTCATGTATATAATAATATACATTATTACATATTATATTATGGTATTATTATATGTATTAAATTATTATATGTATATATATATATATTATATTATTCATTTATATTAGTGACTACAGGAATATTTTAAAGCATTAAGAATCTACAAAAGAGACGTGTAAAAATAAGGGATACTAATAAAGAATAAAATATTTCATTTTTTTTATTTGTTTCAAACATTTTTTTCAGGTTTGTTTTAAAACTTTAAGTACTCCAGAGTAAGTTTTTTTTTTTGTAAATTCTACAGGGTCATAATCTCTTGCTCTGTGACACAGTTCTATTGTTCTAAATATTTTAGGTATTTTTCACCATATTCCAAACCCTCATAAAAGGATATTTTCTCACTAATTTCACATTCATTATCTGTGTCGGTGTCGGAATCGTTTTCTTGCTGTCGCGAGTTCGAAACAGAGCCAATGATTTCATCATCCGTTATCTGATATGCCAGTGTTGGCTCATCTGAACACATCATCCATACTAGAAACCTCTTCTGGGGTAAGATTTTTTTTCTGCTACTAACACAGAATCATTATTATTCGGTAATTATGACGTCATTATTGGATAAATATTTTTTCTTCGGTATTTCATTCTCCATTCTGTGATTCTGGAACCTATAAATTCATTGTTTATATTTAGAGAGGCAATGCGGATTTCAGGAGTTGGCGGATTTGAGGTCGGCGGATTTTCGGTATTTGACTGTAGTAACAAAATTACATCGATTTCTATTTTTTCCTTTTATCAAAAATATTTCCTCGATAGCCATATTGACATAATTTCACATATACACTACACAAATTTGTGGAATTATTAAGTCTGAACTCAGTTCGTTAATGCATGATATTTTTTTTATACTTGACAGTATCTTACTGTGGTCATCTTACTTTTATTCTTCTACGGTCTACTTTTGCATTATTACATCAATAATATATTGTCCAGATTAAAAATCCTGTAGCCCTCATTATTCCTTTTCCTTACATTTCTATTTTCTTCACTTGTATTATCAAAGCTTGAACACAGGAAAATTTCAGTATTTTATCTTTAGTAACAAAACCAGAAACTCAGAAGCTCATCAAAATGTTTTACCAAAGATTTTGTCTGATAACCGTTGCTTAGTATTAAAAAAAGTCAAAATTACGTTTCGTTAATTTTTCTTTTGAATAGATAACAATATTTTTTTTATTTTGAACATATACAAATACAATCTCTCCGTGAGCCACAAATGTACAACACGGGGCTAACAAAAGTAAGTTAATTAAGCCATTAAATATTACTTGCATACATAAAACGAACAAAAACAGGGAACAGCAGTCTGGACTTTACCGAAACATATAACTTCATTGGCCTATAAGTCTCGTCAAGCTTCTTCAAATCGTTCTGCAAGCATGATTTAGGGGCATCGAAAGGCAGGACAGAAAAAAATTAAATGTTCCGCATCTTGAGGTATTTTTTAATATACGCATAAATTATTCGATTTTAGATTGAAACTAAATAAATAATCCTCAAATTTACCGTGACCAGATAAACCTGAGATAGTCTAAACTAATAAATATAAACTGTGGTAATTTGAAATTAATTCTAAAACTATAGTAAACAGAAGGAAAGAATTTTTTGCTGCCATCAGCATTGCAAGAGGAAATATATTCTTCATTCCACTTGTAAGGTTTTAGTTTAAACTAACAAAATTTTATGTTAATTTTTTCTTTCCTGTAAGTTCTTATTTCAACTTCCCGTTAGAATGAGCGCGCGTTTCAGCTTTATGCTAATTTGAAGTGGAGCCAAGTTTGTATTTAAAGGTTAGCCAGGAACTTCTCAGTGTGAGACAGTTTTTAGTCTCAGATCACTGCGGCTCTGTTCGTCGTCCACCTGACTAGCTAGTATTTAAATTCTAAGCCTTAGCGCTGTTACACTATTACTTATTGAAATAATCTAAGTGCGTTAGTATTAGCTAAATCTTGCTACGCACCATTGATCGTTTAGCATAGAGGACAACCTCGCATTTATAACTCTGTGAGCAACGACTACTTAATTTCTATTCACTTTATTTTAAAGTATTTGATTGTTCAGTTTAGACCCAAGTGCGGTCATTATTTTCTGTTATCCCTCCCGAGTTGGAAAGTGGCTGTAAATAAAAGTGGTTTAATAAAAGAGGATTTTAAATCCTTCTTACGTGCAGTTATTTTACCACTTAACAACAGTATTCTACCACAGAACATAGCTACGTTCAGCTCCCTGTTCAAGATCAGGACTTTAACTACCTCACGAATATGTTCGCCAAAAGTATGCACAGAACACTCAGTCCTGACACACTTATTTAAAAGATTCTTATAATAAAAGGACTTCCAATAACTCTTCGAAATGCTAATATTAATATCAATGAGTAAATTTAAAGCATCTTTAGCTAAGAAATAGCTCTTTCATGTCCATAGAATCCATGATGACCATATCAATTTCCCCATTTCGAAACGAACTGACAGCCAACAGAGTTCCAGTTTCTAGTTTGTCGCTGCTGGTAATACTGGTCAAATGGTGAAGAGAAGAGAGAGGAACAGAACATGTAAGGTTCTTTGAGGATGCTGTCCCATTATTCTTGATCCATTTGACAACAAGATAAATACAAGAGTTCAAGTAAGATAAATGCAAAATTCAGGTAGAGTAAGATAAATACAAAGTTCAGATAGACCAAGATAGATACAAAGTAAGATAAATACGAAGTTCAGATAAAGTATCCAACAACGATATAAGAGATTTATCATTTTCCGATGTAAGAGATCGGTTCGTTTTAGCCATAAATTTTCATTAATCTTGTAATTCCCTTTGGGGCTTTAGAAGTAAGATTTTTATGCGTTAAAAAGTTAGTTTCTTCCGAAATTTCACGCGCTTATCGTCATCTTCAAGTATGAGCTTGAAAAATTTTCTGAAAATAATTCTTCAAATTTAAAATCTGAAGTTCAGTATGCTGAAAAAGTAAAAGAGAACCACATTAGAGTTGTATAATGATTTTCTTGCGTTTAAAATGCTGATTGGTTCACAGTATTTTGCTACTATTCTGTCTGTGATTGCTATTTAAACCCCAGTTAATATTATTCAAGTAGCCTGAATTACCAATAAGTACAAATTTACTGAACATTCTGAAAGTTACAGAAAGGTCAGGGTATTGAAGCAACAGAAACAATTCTTCAGAACAGAGATGTAGGGCTAATCAGGGTGAAAGTTATTGATAGTTTCTACTACTAAAATATTTGTTGCTTATTTATTACCCCCCATATAAGTTGGGATTTTAGTACGTAATTATTTTGTTATGTATTATGTAACGACAGACTCCAGTTGCTAGTAAACTTTTGATTTCCAGTTTACTTCCTGTTATGAAGTTTGAGAGATCATATTGTTCATTTGAACCAAAACGTGAAAAATCAGCTAAGCACTCACAATTCGAATCTCAGACCTTCTGGTTGTTAGCTCGACTTGTGAACTAATACTTACACCACTGGAATTAAGATGGGGAGAATTCGGTAATTCCGTGAATTCTTCCTCAGTGATGACTGAAAGACAATTATTTGGATTATTTGGGTTACTGCAAAGTGATCTATCCAAATTAAAAGATAACTTCGTGAAGGACTTTCTAAGGGAAACTGTTATATATTCACATTACACATAGGTAAAACTACAAAAACTCCTATACAGCCAACGTTTTTCGCCAGTACATGAATCTGTGTCGGAACTATCAGTGTTCAGAGATTTTATCGCTTTTTAGTGATTTGGAAATAACTGGGAGGAAGTACGAGACTCAGTCGCTCAAATAAATGTTGTGACGAATTAACATGCTTACATTTGAATTGAGGCAACTTTAGAACTTTCGCAGAGAAAAGCAGGGAAAATCAATTATGCCCTCACTGGAATTCTAGCTATGGATTTCACAATACTAGTTGGGTGGCCCCTCTTCGACCAAGCAGTAATACCACTGAATACTCGTACTCTGCAGTATTTTCCCTTTCTCTCCCTCTTTTTTTTTAAATGAAACAATTTCTTTGGGGGACGAGAGGAAATTGGTGTAATTCTTTTTATGCTTTCGTCAAATTAAGTTAAATTAATAATTTCGTTAAATTAAAACTTCAGCTTTTAGTATTCCTCCCTTCTAGGGCATTTAAGAGGAATATTCATAATAATAGAAATAAAGGACTGATATAAATATATACAGATATTTAAGTAAAATGCAGATGTTTAAGTGTATTAATATAACTAAGTAATTAATGTCTTATGCTTCCTAATTTTTGTTTTAATATTATGTGATAAAAGCAGAAATAGTTTCAGATCCAAAAAAAATTATCAAGTTAATTTATAGTCTAAACCTGTAAATATTTTATGAAAACTAATAGGACAAAAATTAGTTACCTGTTGATATTGGGATGCGTTAAATTGCCTGCTCTTATCAAACGAGAAAAAATGGTCGTAAGTAATTGAGAGTGAGTTGTTCTCAATGGGTTGCAAGTCGTACTGAGATTATTCCATAAACTGCTTCCCCCTAATATATATAATTTGTTTATTCATTGCAGTTTAAGAATGCCATTATTTACTCTTCAGTTGCAGTATACATTATGTAATTCTTTACTCTTCAATTCCAGTATACAGGAATTGCATCTAATAAGTTTTGCATTAGTTCCAAACTTGGAAACAGAAATATGCTATAGCTATTCTCATTGTAAAACTCGCCATAGATACTGTAGACCATTCATTTATCATTCGCCGACTTTAATTGATGATTCCAACAGATATTTGGTTCACAATGTTTGACCTGGAAACAAATATTTTCATCACAAATACAAGCCCTCGTAGAGCTGTATGGTAAACGCTCCTTGTCATCTAGTTTCGAGAACCTTAAATGATATGAGTAGCTTGTAGCTGCTCTCAGAATAGCCATCGTAACTTGGAGCGTAAAATTGTAGGAGAGAAGCTATCTTAAATTAGATTCCGTTCGCCTGAAAGTGCAATGAAGAGACCATGTGCACGGCTGTTGATGACGAAACGTTCCGGATCGCTTTTGAGTTAGAAGCACTTGGCCTCGAATTGTGAAATACTGAATTCAGATTACAAGAAGAATAAAAAGGCTAAAAAGAAGCACCGTCACTACCCCAACTCCGAACCACCCCAAGGCGAGAGGTGTAAATTTTGCGCAAAGAACCGTCATTACGTCATGCTGCTGGTGATGATAGAAATTTAGAACGAAAGAGGAATTCTTGATGTTCAGAATTTACAAAGTGTTTCTCTCTTTATTGTACATAGAAAAGTGTCTGAAAGGAAAAGTTATGATTCCAAGTCTTGAGTTTCAAGGTAAAATATGAGAGACTATTAAAGAAGACTCGTACAAACAAATAACTGGTTGATGTGTAACAGTCGTAAACCATATTAAGGAATTTATGTTCAGACTGGTTACTTGTATTAATCCAATTGTGCTGCTTCAATGCAAAAGTCCGGATACAACACTCACATATTTTACAAGCAAAACCTTTGTAACTCCAAGAGCGAAAACGCTGTTATATTACTGAGCCAACGCCGAATTAATATATCTGCAAAACTGTTGTTTTCAGAAAAAAAGTATTTAAAGGTTTGACATGCATTTAGTTATGATTTCTATGTACTAATTCCAATAAGCCAACAGGTGTCTGTCTTGTTTTTCCTTCAAGTTTCCTATACACACAATACATATAAGAAATCAGCTTCCATTTTACAAGTTACTCCTAGTTACATCCCAAGCAAGCAGTAAGCAAGGTCATTTCTCACAAGCAATTGTATCATCAAAAATACAAGAGTTGCACATACGCAACTCGTTTCCTACACGGCTGTTCAAACACTAATTCTAAAGAAGAAGTCATACACTTTGAAAAAGCATAATTCAAACTGAAAGTTGTAGTTCGCAAGCAGCATCAGTTGACTCCACAATTGTTGTTGACTTCAACATTGACTCCACGATGGTTGTTGATTTCAACATTGACTCCACGATTGCTGTTGACTTATACTATTTGTCTGACATGAGAACAAGCCCACGAAATTCGACGCGGCAAGGAGTACAAGATTACGCCTCTAGTTGGCAAGAGCCTTGGGTTCCATATAGGTGACAGTATGGTTTCACTCAGTTCCACCGCAATTCTGAGGAAGGCACCCTGGAAAAGGGTGCGAGGTCTCCCGCTCCTCTTCCCTTACCACCAATCCACACGAAAGGACTATCGGTTTGCCACATGCTTAAAGTGCATTCATGCAGCAAAGACGTTACACATTTACAAAAATCGATGTCTTCTCCGGGGTTCGAGCGCAAGCCCTTCGGTACGGTAGTCAGAGTCAGTAATCACTATCCCGTTGAAGCGGCTGATTCCATGATAAAGTACTAATGCTCCTGTTTGCTCTCAATTGTCAGTGATATAATTATTAAGTATTTCGGAGAATATCCATCTCTTTATTATTAGTGCCACGTGCAATGCTACAGAAAAATGATCTTGTACAGTCATAAGGCTTATTCCAGAGTGGGAAAAATTCAGCACTTGTCTCGCCGGGATTCGAACTCGGGGCCTTCCAGCCTGACATACCTTCCAATCACAACTCAAATTCACGCGGTAAGAAGGAAGAAAATTCCTTACAATCTAAAAGTGTTTTTTAGTCAAAGCAGCAAAAAATTCAGATTAGTGTTATTGGCATTAAAATATAAACATCAAGAGCTTTCATCATACGACAAAATTCAATCCAAGTTAGGCGTTCATTTCAAGTAAAATGGTTTTCAATAGATGCTCTAATATTGGTATTCACATTGGCCCATTTTTGTTACATCTCATCTGGTATTAGAATCTCTATTGTTCCGTCGATTGTTATGCATGTGAAACCACTGAATATGTGTTTATTTAGTTACCGTGATTATGAAATCTGCGCAACTTATGGCTTTGATGGGAAAAGTTCTGTAACCATGCTGATTGCAGATTGTCTGCCTAGGAGGAAACTTTCAATCTTTTAATGAGCAGGAGAAGACATACTGAAAGAAAAATTAATTGCGGTAAATTTGTGCTTAATGATGCAAACTCACGAAAGGCCTGAAGATAGTATTTGCTAATAAGATAAAAAAGGAGGGCGATCTGCAAAGTCTTCACTTAGCGAGTAGAGTTAACGTTACTGTAAAAATTGTACTGTAAGAGCCACTTTACAAATAAATCGATGAATTGTTTAACAAAAGATCTAATGGATACGTTGATTGAAAAAATTCATAAACATTGAACAAGAAAAGCTTGGTGTAGGCTTTTCCTGGTCTCGTTGTATCCTCCTGTAACATATAATTAATTAAGAAGCTCGGTAAACGAAAGATTTGAGCAGCGAAATGCCCATTAGATTTATAGCTTATCTTTTAATTACAAAATCCACTAGATACTCTGAATAACATTTATTCTAAGACCTTCAAAAAGGCAAGATGTTAAAGCCCCAGAGCTCTTACATTACATCCCTTTTTTGGAAGAGGTTAATTGCTTAGGGATATAATGAGTTTTAGATGAAAGGGTTAGTTGCGTAGATTAGAAGACGTTTGAATTCATAGCATAGGAATATGTTGGCTTTTCGCATATTTAAAAGAAGTATAAAGCAGCTTTCCTTCGAAAACCTTCTACTAGGGCATTTCTCTTCTTTGGCAAAATCTCTTGAATGCTTTGTTAGTCTGCTATTCTTAATTAGTCCTTGCAGAAAGAAAATGTCCAAAAGGTAGTGATTCCCAAAAGCATTAAATTGATTAATACTCTTAAGAATTAACCCGCTAATAGTGGTCAAAGAGTTTAAAGATGCGAAAGAATGTTGTTTTGTCTCGAAACTAGTTACCGAGGCCCAAGACCTGGCCTTCATAGACTTATCTTGACTATCCTTGTATGTGAAGAACATGTAGACCGTTTATTTACTAGAAAGTCTTCCAATAGTCAAACAGCAAACTTTCTTCTAATCTGATCGTTCAAATAAATTTTGCTACACTTAACTGCAAAGGAATATAATAAGTTAATTTCGGTCACTTTTTTGAGCAGCTAAAAATAGCTGATTTTTTAGGTACTTTGGTATTATCGTAACCACCTCGGTAGAAGTCGCCAAACTGTGGCAACCACGCGCATAGCAATTCTTCAGTTAACCACATCGATAACTGTAAGTTTGAATAAGCAACGTCGCCATTTTCATACATGCTGTTTTGACTGTATTAGGAGCTTTGAGGGTAAATTGTTGTATTTTTGGTCTTCAGCTGAATTTTGAAATATGCGCTTATGGTATTTTCCAACAAACGAAGAAAGTTCTGTGAAATTTTTGCAGGAATGTAATATTTTGCCACAAAGGCGAGAATGTTCATATTCACATTTGATGTGTACTCAAATAGTCCTTTTTGTCACATAGTTTTTGTCAAATAGTCCTTTTGGAAATGCAGCGTAAAAAAGTGTAACGAACACGTCGGTATTCGAAACGGTAATTGGTTAGAGAATAGTCGTTTGCCATTTGCTACAACAGTCACATTTTAATGCCGTTGGATTAAAGAATTAACGAGTGTTAAATTTTGCTTGGAAGAATTAGAAATGGCCGGCAAGACCATGGTAGACTGGACAAACGAGAGGAACCATTTGCAAGCAGTTTTATAAATTTTTTTACGGAATCAATATCGAACTAAAATTAAAATATGTACCTAATAGCATGTACGATATGAAATAAATAACTTTCTCCAATTTGAAAGCGGCAGAGTGGTTACGATAATACCAAAGTACCAATTTCTACAGATTGAGAAGGGTTATGACTTAATCTGCTAAGCCTTTTTTTATCCTGCAGTTCCCTTTTTCGACTTTTTTATTTAGCTCAACGTTCTTCGACTGTTTCCGCCCCCACTAGACTATTGCACCAGTGATGCATTAAATGTCTTCTGAATGTGCTACCTTCCAGATGCTAAACGGAAATGCTTCCAGTTACACCAAGAAGGCAAGCAAAAAGGCCATAGAGCGACGTAACGTCTGCCAGGAGGGTCGGGCTGCGTCCCTCATATCATCATCATATCACCAAGAAGGCATGCGTAAGTAGGAAGAAAACACCTCGCAGCAGGACTTGTGGCTAACTGAAAACGTTTACAAATTTATACACTCTCTTCCAAAAGTTAAGCATGGAAAGGAAAATGCTGATTTCCGGACGCCAATCAGAAGTGAAGAGGATGCACTTCGCTGCAGAGGTAGATGGAAGTATGCAAATATGTTAGGTAACAGCCAATCGCGCTTTCATGTCAAGAAATATGCAAAAAAGGTAGTCTTATAAGAAGCCAGCTTTATGAAGGATTACAGAAGTTGATTGTAAGTGCTGATAGAAGGTGTTTAAAACTTTTGTACAATTTGTTTTCAAGACATACGTGTTTCTATGAGTTGGAGACGAATGGAAGATTCTGAGCACTGGCGTGATGTGGATCGCATTGAAGCAGGACAGTCGATCACAGATGTTGCTCTTTGCTTCGCCTTTGATCATTCTGTAATTTTACGTTTATAGAAACAATTCCAAACCACACAGACAGTTGTCCGAAGGCCTGTAGCCGGTCGCCCCAGGGTTACAACCCCCGCCGAAGATTGATATAGTGATATTCTAGCCAAGCGAAATCGCAGAGCCACCTCCACACGTGTGACATTTATGGTTACAGCGTCCATTGGTAAGGCGATATCTGCAGCTACTGCACGCCGAAGATTACGTATGAGTGAGCTGTACGCCCGGGTGCCTCGAGTTTGTGTTCCTCTATCCGTTCAATCAAGAGGAGCACGATGACAGTGGTGCCGGGAACATGTCAATTGGAATGTATCTGACTGGGGCAGTGTCATGTTTGCTGATGGGTCAACATTTCGTCTGGAGCCAGATGACAGGCGTATAAGGATATGGCGTGAACAACGAACACGCAATCAGTCCCAAAACATCACCGAACATTACGCATTCCGAGGCGGAAGTATTATGGTGTGGGCAGGGATTTCATTAGGATACCGCACCGACCTGCACATCTTTAAATGGGGTTCTTTGCCAGCTGTCAGGTATCGAGATGAAGTCCTAGAACCCATTGTGAGATTGTACGCTGCAGCAGTTGGCCCTACCTTTGTTTTGATGGACGATAACGCACGTCCCCATAGAGCTGACATCGTCGATGACTACCTGGAGAGTGAAGGGACTGCGCGTATGGCGTGGCCAGCATATTCGGCCGACCTTAATCCCATTGAAATTCTTTGGAATGCTCTCGGCCGTGCTGTATCTTCACGTTTATGCTTCACGTGCCACTCTTATTGAGCTAGAAACTGCTTTGCAAGAAGAATGGCGATTGCTTAATTCTGCGGTGGTTGACCACCTAATTGACAGCATGGTCACAAGGTGTAAACTTTGTACACAGAAGAGGGGCGATCACATACTCTATTAATGTCCTTTTTCTTCATTTTATGCTGTTTATTTTCACTTTATACATAATTCTGTTTAAATCTCCAGTATGTTATTATCTGATAACTTACGAAAATTTAATATTGTTTTCATTTATGTATATAATTATTGATTTTGTTTTATGGATAAATATATCTGTTACTTTCCTGCCGAATTTGGTGTCAATCAAAGCAGTATTTGTTGATTTTGTTGCATTTTACATATATGCGCTTAACTTTTGGAAGTGAGTGTATTTTTTGTGGAGACTCAATATAGCCTTTCTTTCTTCTATACTTCTATTGCAATTGACGGACACGTGTTATCGGTATTAAAAAATACAGGATTATTATTTAGAGCTCCTCATACTATTTGAAAACGGAATGATAACAAATGAAGAATTTTTGAAGAATTATAGATTTGACAAACTATTTACAAATACCTGTCTCAACTTGCGCAGTGGGATACATTGAAAGCTCATACTACCTCAACAGACTGTATATCATAGATATCACATTTGTGGACATGCTTTTAGAATATTACAGTGATATTTCATAATTTCGTTCCCTTTTGGAGTAGAAAAAGCAGACTGCATAAATAGATCAACTTACACAGAGGACTGCTTGCCGTGATTTAATAAGATTCTTGTAAAATTGCGTGTCTGTAATATTTATATAATCAGGTTAATGTCTAATCGTTTATTCCAAAACTGTTTTGGCAGTCAAATTTTTCCAGCCCGTTTTCATTGCTTATTTGTCCAATGTCGCTTTACTGCCTTTCGAACCAATAATTTCCATCCCTGATCAGATCCCTTTAGCGTGCACTGTGAACGGCAACGCCCACGGTAGGAAACTCTGGGTTCAGGTACAGGTAGGGATAAAAGATATGCGAGGCACATAATCTGTGACTAAAATTGTTCCTGTTGGGACTTATCTCCCTTGTCTAACAGTAATAATCAGATCAAGTCCACCAATTTTGTTGCAGCTAAGAAGCAAAGGTAGTGTCTGTTTTTAGCCAAGGCCTTTGGTGCTTTATATTGACAGAACAAATTTGTTCAAATTCATCCCAGTTTTGAAGGAGAAGCTCCAGGTGTATGAATCTGAGAATCTCCTACTGTTCCTTACCTTCCAACAACCTATCGTGAGGACTTTCGATTCGACAGTATTTTAAGTTCCTCGTGTTGAAATTATACACCTACAAACATTACGGGATTTGAATGTGGACCAAGGTTACGACAGAAGACTTCCATACCATCGGGCTAACAAGACGGAGTGAATGAGTTATAGTGGAATTCTTCTTTTTTATGGATTATTAACAAATAAATTTTTGCATTTATGCATTGAAATGAGTAAGCTAATTATCTTGAGACAGAGTTGTTGAAATTTTTTTAATTAGTGGTTCATACTTTAGAGGAAAGAATTTCTTTAAGTCTAATTTGTGCTGCTCTTGAAAATGCATCTGAAAATATTGCTTCGTATTTTATCGCACTTACCGTCAATTACTCAAATACAAGCTGAGCACCATGTTGATCGAACAGAATTTACCATTAATTAAAATAATACTAGAAACGTGTTTCTAGCATTCTACTGTTGTATCGCTAGAAATGATAACAATTACTTTTCCTACGCAGAATGAAAATATTATTTTTCATAAACAATCGATTCGTTTATACACGATATCCATATACCTATATCTCAAAGTTGTTATCAATATACTTTACTCACGAGGTTGTCCGGTCGAACTTCAAAGTGATGAAAAGGGCGCAATCTCGAGCGCTGTATTCATCCGCGGTTGAAACAAGGAGAAAAAAGAAGGCATAATTATTTAGTGATCACGGCGGTGCGAAGTTTTAAAACTTCGCAAACCTAGTTGCATCCGAAAACTTGTTGAAGAATGCGGCAAAAATGCAAAAATTTTCTTAATTAGTGCGTCACTTAAGCTGGTGATTAATAACACCCTTTCATCAAGAGCACGAGCAACACCTGCTCTGTTACGTCAGAGCGAAAACTCTGTACGCGCGTGCTGGGCCCCCGCAATAAGATGGATTGTTTACGCGGGAAATTTCTTTTCGCTTCGCTTGCTTCCAACTTAAACGGTTTTCTCGACTTATCCAACAGAGAAGAGACGATATTCCGGCAGAATGGCCGTTTATTTACCAAAAACTAGAAAGTTTATTGGATATTTTTAATTATTTAGTAAACGGCTGAAGGAAAAAAAAATTTAGAACTTTTTATACTTTCAAGCTGTTCTTTCCACTTTGGTCTCGTTACATATTCTGCCATTCAAGCTCAGCCAAAAGTTGTGGGTTGGGTCCTCGCTTCTATTACTTAAAAAATGAATTTTCTACGCAATATACCTTCGAGACCCTTCATCAAGAAAAACCATTCTTTCATGTGTGCTTACCGTATATTTTGGCGTATAACGCGGCATTTTAATACAAAAAAGTAAATTCAAAATTTAGTGGTGCCGGATATAAAAATGACCGATTTAAAAATAAGGAAAAGATGAGAATACAAAAACTGGATTTGTACATGTAACCTAAATGCTGTATATTTAAAGTAAATGTCACACTTTATAAACTTAACAATTTCTATTATCGGATAACATAAAAAGTTATGTTTGTCTTTCGTTGTATCTTCAGACACATCTTCGAATTCTGTTTCCCCTTCACCATCACTATTGCTCTGATCCATAAATAAATAATCATCTAGCTTGTTAATTATACTACATTTTTAAATGACTTTTACTCTTTAACATATATATATGCCACTGTCGTTTTAAACTGTCTTTGAATGGTTATTATTGATATACGCATCCAAAGGTTTGACTAATCCTCCTGGAACAACTGCTCTTTCAACAATTTCTTCCTATAATCCGTTAGATGGGATCTGAACCTCTCCCGAACTAAAAAACTTCCTGTATTCTTTAAAGCAACAGGACGCTTTTACCAAATATATTTTATCCACAGTTTCGCCCCGTTTTCGTCCAACCGTTTTCTCTCGTGAACATGAATGAAAACCTGATTTGGAAAAATTACATTTGGATATCGTCTAACGTCATTGATAGTGTCATCGTCATCGATAACATCACAGTCATCGTTCCGATATCGTCTATCATCATCGATTCGATTCGTTAAAGAAACCGTGGGTTTTAATTTCCCTCCGTCCACCAAGCGAGAAAGTACAAGAGTGGAGATTTTTCGTGATCTGTTGTTTTTATGTGAACCGTTTTTACCCATTTCACATCAGTTGCTTTATTTCCTATGGTATCAAACATTACCGGAATTTCATTTCAATATGTGACAGTAAATATTTTTTTGCATTCATAGGTCAATAAGATCTCTCGTAGAACTAAATCATTCCGTGCCATAAGCTGACTAAAAATTCAAAGCTGCTTTAAAATTTGCACTTTCATTTGGATTGTTTTTCACCCGCTTTAAGGCAAATAAATGTACGTTGTTTCTTGTTACAATTAATCCATTCTGGAGATTTTCTAGAACCACAATTTGCAACACTTTCTTCTAGGTAATTTCGTTACTCTTTTAAGCAAAGCGTATTTATTCTTTTTTCTTCCACTTACGAGTGGTGTTTTCACCGACAACAAACATCCTTCTTGCAGAAACGATTTCCATTTTCTTTCGCAAATTAAATGACTTTGCATTTGAAATCAGCGCTATGTTTCTTTGTTTTTTCTGGCAGGAGCTACATTTACTTCTAAAAAGAACCCTAAATCAACAGCATTCCTACAAAAGAAAACGAGATTTATACTAAAACCTTCGATGTTCTCTTCAAAATCACAGCTTTAAATGACTACAGAAAAGGAAAACATCTAACTCCTAATTCCGCGGGCCCACCAGCGACCGAGCAGTAAAGACGCTGAACACTGGTAGTTCGGTCCGAGGTTCGAATCCCGCGAACGGGCTGGCTGCATGGGCGTTTTCGTGGTTTTCCCCATGTGTAACGTGTACACGAGCCAGTTTCCCTTAGAAAGTCCTCCACGAAGGCATCCCTCCCTTTAGGCAGATAGCCCTCGTGGGCTTTGCCATATTTGAATAACCTAACCTAACCTAATTCCGCGAATTCATTCGGGTCGGAAGTGCATTCGGATCCCAAATTATGTTCCCCTTTTCTCGAAACCCTAGAATAATATTTTTGTGCACACCTGCATTGAATATGACCGATCCTGTTTGCAAAATTATTTACTCCTTCAAGCATTTCCCCCACATATATAATATTCTCCTTATCGATTGTCAGTTCAGCATACCATTGTTCAAAAGCTTGGATAAAATCTTTGAATAAATAACTTCAAAAGAAAAGAGCATCGCACATGAATCTTTCAGACTTCTTCGTAAAGAAGGGATGCGTGTTATACGGTGAATATAACTAAAAATTGAAAAATGTGATTAAAAATAATAGATGCGCGTTATAAGCCGGAATATATGGTAATTATTTTTTAAACTTTTTTAATATTATGAGTTTAAATGATTTTGTTGTGACTCTTAAAGCTTGTAATAGACAAGTAAATAAATTAGAAAAATATTTTACTTAAAATATTAGTTGATTAGCAGTTTAGCATGAATTACTTTAAATAACAGTTCAGAGCTTCTTTAAGTTTTTATACCACAGGTAGGCAACTTATTTGTTGTTGCTTTACTAAAGTACTGCAATTCCGATCTACCGATTCTAGGCTGCAAGACACCAAATCTTTGCCATTATAGCCTGTTACTTATAAGCATTTTGAGATTATTCTTTCCTTTCATCTTGTCTCATAACCATGGCAACGACAATTGCTGAAGATAATTGAATTCGCTAATTTTTTCCCCATTTTATTTCCGCTTTGTGTCTTTTACTTCGTAAAAGCGCGCGAGAAAAAAATCTGACTTCAACGACGTTCTCTAATCAGATAAAGACTGGACTCTTGTAGGCGACAAAATCAGTACAAAAAACTACAGCTAATTTCCCACCACCATGATATCCAATTACAGTGGATCCCCTCTCATATGAATCTTTACGGCAATGTTGGCTCCCTCCTCTTCCGCCCTCACCTATCTGGAACTATACTCAAAATCACAAATCATGTTGGAAGGGCTTGTACTCCCCACCCAACACTGGTATTTGGCTAGCAGGCCTTGTTGAACTCTAAACCTCTGGTGTGACAGGAGCTCCCAGACAGTGCTCTCACTTATTGCCAGCGGTCACATTAAGTGCCTCTCTTTCAAGGATGGCATGAAAATCTTTTCCACATGCACCAAGTGCCGAGAACATCAGGTTTCTGTCGAACACATTTGGTCTGTTTGGACTTCTCTAGGGAGGATATTTATGCCATTCTTCTCCTTCTGCTCGACTTTCTTAGAGTCAACTGTCTTTTGGACCTTGTCTGACTTTGTCAGAATCCGGAGGAAAAGCAACAACAACAACACTATCTTAATTGTGTGAAAACCATAAAGACCTTGAGTGCCTATTGTAACCTAACAGATTATAGAGAAGTAGGTATAGCTTTATCTAATTACATCTGATATGCAATAAATCTCAATTTCATTGCAAAAACATTTTATGTTTACTTAATGTATGAGCTACATAACTACATATTAATACACTAATAGCAATTAAAAAAGGTAATTTGATATTAACGCAACCACTTTGGCGCATTGTGGCGAATTTTTAACAAAAACGTAATGGTACTTTCAAATCGGGGAAAGTTATTTATTTAATATCATCCATTTTATTAGGTACATATTTTAATTTTAGTTTCATATTTATCTCGGGATATAATTTATAATACTACTTACGAATGGTATCTCCCGTATGTAATTATTTCAGTCTACCACAGTCTTACCGATCATTTCTAACTCTTCCAAGTAAGATTTAGCACTCGTTAATTCTTTACTCCAGCGGTATATAAATCTGACTGCTGTAGTAAATGGTAGAGGACTGTTCACGAACCAATTACCTCTTCGAATGCCGACATGTTCGTTACACTTTTTCACGTCGCATTTCCAAAAAGGTTGTTTTCCAAAATACATCGTCATCGAATGCGAATCTGAACATTCCCGCCTTTGTGGCAAAATGTTATATCTCTGCAAAAATTTCACAGAACTTTCTTCGTTTACAGGCAAATCTCACAAGCGTATATTTCAAAATTTAGCAGAGGACCAAAAACATCTCAGTTTGCCTTTAGAGTTTCTAATACAACCAAAACAGCATGTACGAAAATGGCACGTTGCTTGTGCAAACTTTACAGTTATCGATTTGGTTACCTGCAGAATTGCTATGCGCATGGTTGCCACAGTTTGGCGACTTTTGAAAATTCGGCGACTTCTGTCAAGGTGGTTGCAATAATATCAAAGTACCACAAAAACTTACATCATTAGTGACTGTCAATGAACTGTCGAATGTGGTCCCTTCGGTCAACATCCGCCTGCAATCAAAATCTTGCAGACCCGTTTCCGTAAGTCTTAGCATAAGGGGTTAGTCTTTAGAGATAAATTTTATAGTCTAACTATTTTTATTATTTGTAATTACTGAATTTCTAAAGACGAGCTAAAAATCAAGTAACAATGTGTTATTTCCCATCATTAAGCGACCTAAGCAAATATTCAAATTATTCTTTGCTAACTATTTTACAGTCTTAAGGAAATTATACTAATGATTTTATAAAATGTGTTCTTTCAATCGTGTCCAATTAATTTTACTTTCGCTTCCTCTGCGTTTATGAGCTAAAAATAAGCAATTTGTTACATCAAACTAAGAGAAATTGTCTGTTGTTACAAAGTATCTTTATGAAAGTCTATAAAAAATTAGTTCCTACGTATATTATTACACACGATAAATTACGCAAACACCCATGAAAGCTCATAGAGTAAGTTTAACGTAGTAAATTGAATTAAATATTAGTATGTAGTATAACATCATTGAACCACTCTAGTGGATAAATCTATGTTAATTATTAATTATAAATATTAATAATCTAAAATTAGAACCGACAACAATATCTCAGTCTTCGTATTAACAGGGCAAGATAATTTACTTTAAAAATTCCTTTGCAGAAACATACTACTTATAAGAATAACCTAGTAGGTTTGCCGAAAATTAATCAATCAAATATCTATATACGTATGTTAATTTTTTTATAGAAACTGCATAGTTTTATTCTAGCTTATTACGAAATCCCTCAATTCGAAAAAAATTAACTAAACAGCCGCCTCGTCGTCCGAAATCGAAAGCTAACTCGTGTATATCCGCGTTTGAGTACTCGTGTATATCCGCGTACACCTCATCCGCGTTTGAGAGCAAACGCGGATGAGGTGTTTTTATCAGAAATCTGTTAACAAAATGCCTGTACGGAAAGTTCTGATAGATGTTGATACGGATCACATTATGAAGTTGCTTATATGGTCCCAGATGGGGGCCTTATTATACTAGATAAAATTATAAGATTCTGAGGGCACATGATAGATGTTGAGCAGTTTCTCCCCTTTGTATATACACGTATATATATAGACATAGTCGCCGAAGCTGTTGCCAACTACATAATGTAAAATGAGTGTTATTTTAGAGAAAATAAAATTAGTACTGAAGTCTAGAACTGTTACTCGAAATTAGAGATTATTATCGTTTGCAATGCAAATTGATTGTAACAATTCTGAAAGTGAGAAATTCTCTTTTATTTTTATATCCTCTGCATTAGTTTAATTAAAATGTGAAGTTCTTTTTGTTTCACAAGAAACTGATTATTTCAAGGCAATATCTGGTATAATTAAGGTACAAATATGTATTCTCGGTTTTATTTTCAAATTTTAAAGAGACTAACAAAAATCGAGAAGCATGGAAGGATATATTTAATTTTAAAAATACAGAAAAGAATAATAAAGATTTCAGAAGCCTTTCTCTTTTTTTAGTTCTAAAGTAATAAATTCATGAGCTTTCATTTTAACTCTATTCTAAACCAATGGAAAAAAAAACTTAAATCTAAAATGAGACGATTCATTGAGTTAATATAAAAAATTCCGCGAAAATATGTCAGGAAGCGTTTTATTATTTTACATCTAACCATGTAAACTTCTTTTCTACCTGTTGTAAGGTTGCATAAAATCTAATGAATTTTTTTTTAATTTTTATTCGCGTCTCAAGAAAAAAATAAGTATTGCCGTCTAGGGAAAAAAAGAAACTCTCTGCTTAATTAAAATGCAAAATTCTAATAACCATTTAAGCAATTAACAGAATAAATTAAAAAATTAATGCATTGAAGTAGTTGTAACGTATCGATTTTTTTTCCCTAGAATTTCTTATGTGGGTTATTTTCACTTGATATTATTCATAGCAACTAATCAAAATTATTCTAATTAAATGGTGTAATTAGTTCTTATTTAAGTTTCATTAAATAATGTCTGCATCAAATAAAACGACAAATTGACTGAGACAGCTTCAGAATTTTTAATAATTTTTTTAAAAAGTATTTTTCAGTATTTCTCTCGTTTTTATTAAACTTTAAATTTATACTCTATGTTTGCTAATTAATAATTAATTTGCTAATTACGTTCTGTTACATTGCTTATTAAGTTAAGGTGGCATTCTGACGTAAAATTAATTTCACTTTTTTTACGAAGACGTACTCTTTCTAGAAACATTTTCAACTCTAGGGATATTGAAAAAGATTCTTCTGCAAGAATTTCACGATGGAACTAAAATTACTTTACAGATTATATATTAATTTATACTAACGGGAATTTTTTTTATCACGTGAGATACAGAGATCAGTTCATTAAAATTTGGCTAAGTAGCTGGACTAATAATTTCATAATTATTACGCCTAAAAGATACAGAATTTTAAACACTATTTTAAAAACAAAGAAAAACACAGGTTTAGGATAGTGAATTGAAATAAATATTAACTCGGAAATATCGGTAATCAGATATTTTACTGCAAGTTTTAGCAATGGCATAATTACTTATTAAAGCCTTTCAGATTTTAAAGTCGCCCAAAAGGGTTTGTTAAGGTCTTTTACGCTCTTCGCTGAGCTCATAAATCTACCAATCTGCTGTTACACTCACTCCTACTAAACATTTTTTTTTGTATCTTCTTAGTTGTATTAGTAAGGATCATTTTCTTCGCACTTTCGCCATATACAATTCAACAGCAAAACTACAAAAATTTTAAAAACAGCGTAACAGTGTAGATTTAGAATTCCCAATACAGCCTTAAGTGCTGGCATACATTTTTCTGAGAGATGTTTTTTTTTCGGTCTTTTCTCAATTCATCATACCAGTTTTCTTGCTAAGATAGCTTTATAAAACTTTTTTTTGTCTTTTATTATTTACGTTTTGTGTGTTTACTTCAGTTTTCTTAGTAAGACGCTTTGCAAAACTTTTTTTTTGTCTTTTTGTTATTGAAGTTTTGTGTGTTTATATTATTTATTAAATACCACGCTTTTGGCATTTACGCCACGCAAAATTTGACTCAACAGCAAAATCATAAAATAGTATTAAAAAACAGCCTATCTTTAGAATTTCCGATAAACAGTTTCGCACGCTAGGGATAAAAATGTTTTATTCCGTACAGTGTTGGTATTGCTCTCTTTGCAATCGTTTAGTATGTTAATCAAAAATTCGTTAAAATTTTAAAAATATGAAATATGTATTAAAACGAAATCGAAATTCAAAATTCGGGCTCCCAGGTGCCATTTTCGTGTGGAGGACTACGTTATTCAAAATTGGATGACTCTAGGTACCCTTATTTTTTGACAATGCGAGAAACATACATACATTCATGCAGATTCTTCATTATTTAATTTCTTTAAGTATAATATAGGGCTCTAATATTTGGTGGCAACAAGTTAAAAAAATGATACGCTGTTTATCGTAATTCAAAGCAAAATGCCGTTTCGAGATTAATATTCCATTCCGGGACCAACGCCCCTTTTGGGCTAATAATTTCTACATTGGCAAAAAATGTTAAACAGACTTATTCATTCTGATGATTGCTACAATGTTACTATTATTTAACCTCCACTGACTTCTAGCCTTAAAAATTATTTCAGCAGTGTTGTCTTTGTGTGAACTAGTCAAGTGTACAACGAAGTCTCGATTACCTGTGCTAATTAATTTATAGATAATCTGAGGGTACTCCAGAAATAGTTCCAAAATTGTAATTTGTGCGCAACAAGCATACAGTAGAGAAGAAAGCTTTAAAACAATGACTTCGAATTAGTGTTTAAAACCTGGTTTGATTAAAACACTAGCAAAGACGTTTTACTGGAAAGTGCCTGCTGTGTTCCTTTTCTTGAAAACCACGATCACAGTTTTTCAGAAAAATGGAAAATTTTGCTCATTAATGAGCTATGATGTTATTACGTCAGCTACAACGCTAGTTTTATTTCCCTAGTTTCACAAACTTTTTCTGCATGTTATAGTATTATACTATCATCAGCATTTCTGCTTCACTACGTATTTTCATTTTCCTTTTCGCACAATTTTTGAGTCATTAGCATCAAGAGTATCTTAGTTTGCTGAAATTCTAAATTATTGTTGCGTTACGCTGTATTGGATTTTAAATGCTTTCTCATTCTCAAATTCTTGAGTCAGTCTCAAACTCTGGAACACCAAAAATTAATTTTACAAATACCCGAATGTGTAAATAACAGAACATTCTTATTGAGCTACGTCAGGATTAGAGTTTTTCCGGTGGGAATTAACGATTATAACTTCAATTCAAGCTCTAACACTCATAGCCTGAAAATCTTTTAATTGTCTTCCAAAAAAAAAAGTTGATTTTTAAATTCCTACTATTAGCTCACATTTTTCCTATATCTTCTTCAAATTTTCAATCGTTAATAAAACATTTTTTATTCATCCACTCAAGTTCAAATACATTTTTTAAACTTGTAGTGGATGACACTTGATGTTAATATAGTAAAATTACTAGATTAGATTGTTAATATAGTAAGATTCATGACATCAAGGCATTAGTTGTCCTAATGTCTTGATGTAAACGGTTGTCGATGATAGCCATTTTCCTTTTTCCGCTCATACAATGTAAAGGTGCTTTCACCTGCACGTAGAACACGTTTACGCGTGTGTCGCCATTATTCTTTCTATATTCATTTTACTTCAGCAGTTGAAGTTTGTACTTTTTTCATGTATTTTGTTTGTTTATGCTTCCCAACTGAGGCATGGTTTGTTTCTTGAACAATTTTTTCCGATGTGTTTAATTCAGTACTTTTTTCCGCGAGTTTGATCTTGGAATTACTTTTTAAGTTTTTTCCCCATGAATTTCGTCTTTAGACTAAAGAATAAGATATACATTCATGTCCATAAATTAAGGATAATTCGGTGTCACGCGGAAATCGAACTCCAAAATAAATATATCACCTGTAAAATCACTACACACATCTTCAAGAATCATATACAAATTTCAGGAACTAACCAGATGACACCGATGGTACGTCACAATGACGAGAGTGTAAGAGAGTGATATTTAAGGAATACAGGCAAAGAAGTAAAATTGTTCGCGGGCGCTTTATAAGCATTTCAGTGCAATAACCGAATAGTTATGACACAAAGGACGCATTTGGATGATTTTTTGCGTGGTAGAATAATCGGTCGTCTGGAATGTGGGCGTACCAAACTGGAAGTATCAGACGAACTTGAAATTGCCCAGAGTGTTATCTCCAGGCTTTGGCAACGATTCCAAGATGATGGTAATGTGAGTAGACGTTACAGCACAGGTCGCCCCAGAGTTACAACGCCGAATGAGGACTGGTATTTGGCAGTTACTGCCAAAAGAAACACACGGAGCGCAGCCTCAGACCTGTCTCCTCAGCTCTCTTCAGCCACTGGGACGACAATTTCAAGGCAGACCGTGTACAGACGCTTAGGGCAGATTGGTCTATATGCTCGTAGACCTGTCAGATGCGTTCCACTTACTGCAATTCACTGTCACCTGCGGTTAGCCTGGAGTAGAGAGCATGCATCGTGGACACCGCAACAGTGTGCTTGTGTGATGTTTTCCGACGAGTCCAGGTTTAGCTTGCAGTCTGATTCTCGCCGGACTTTCATATGGAGAGTCCAGGTACCCGTTACCACCAAGAAAACATCATTGAACGACACCGTTACGGTGATGCAGGAGTGCTCGCTTGGGATGGAATTATTCTGGGTTCCAGAACTGACCTGCATGTTCAAATTGGAACCATGACGAGCCATATCTATCGGGACGTCATTCTGGAACAACTTATACGTTCGTTTCGGAGCGCCATGGGCGCAAAATTTGTGTTTATGGATGACAACGCCCCTCCTCACCGTGCAAACATCGTAAGCGAATGCCTTCGATAGGAGGATATCACTCGTATGGACCGGACTCATTCTCACCGGACTTGAATCCAGTAGAGCACGTGTGGGACATGCTTGACCGACGAGTTGCAGCCCGTCAACCTCCTCCTACATATCTACCAGAACTTCGGAGAGCATTGCTCTTTGAGTGGTGTAATATCCCCCGAGATCAGATCGATCATTTGATACTCAGCATGCCTAGGCGTTGTACGGACTGTATTGCATCGTCTGGGAGACATACAATGTATTAACAATCATACCAACCATGTAGTATTGGTTTTTTGTAAATAGGTTATTTTTGTAATTTGCTCCAGGGAGAAAATATCGCTAATTGTTTTAATAATATCAAACATATAGCATCTTTTTTTGCTCTTTACCTTTTGTTTAATAAGTAAGCTTTACAAATAAGTCAAATTTGTTTTGCTTCTAACTCTTCCTTTGCCTGATTTTGCATTATCCTTAATTTATGGACATGAGTGTAAGCTCGTAAGGGTAAGAGAGAAACAATTCGAATTTTCATTTAAATCTAAATACCGTTCTGTAATCTTTACTTTGAAATTTGACATTTTAATTTAGGCGACATTGTTCGAAAATACTATTGAAAACCTCTTAGCATTGCCTGTCAAATTCTAATTGAGTTCACTAATCAATCACTAAAGAACTCCGTGTTTAATGCACTAAAATGCAATATTTCCTTATAAATATTTAAAGATGTCATCATTATGATTAAGCCTCAATATCGCTGAAAATTAAGAAATGAAAAAATTAGCACTGTCTAAATTACCTTCCCAGTTGCGTCCTGAAATTTCTAATTGCGGTTAATGATTTTGTCTAAAGCTAAGAGAAATTAACTAGACCAGATTTAAGAGCTCTTTAGCATAATGATTATATGGTAAATTGAAAAGCATTGTCGATATTTGAATTATTCTCAAACATAGATTTACTCATTAGAAACAGCGGCTGAGCGACTTTGCAACAATAAAGGTGTTCGCTGGTTTTAAATGAGTTTCTTAAGTGTCACTTCTCTCACTCTAATCGCGAATCATGCATTATTATGCTAGTACATTCCGTGAAGATAAGTCATAAGTACACATAGAAACTTAGAAAATTCTTGAAGACGAATGTGGGTAATATTATGCTGTTTAAAAAGATCAACTTACTAAATTACTTTTAGAAGCAAAATAATCGCAAATTTCTTACTTTAAAATTCTTGAAGACGATCTTACTCTAAACTCTATAAAATATTTACTACCATCAAGTATGCATATTTTAAGCACTTAACATTGCGCAAATTACTATAGTGTTGCCAATTTTGCATATGTGATAATAATTGTAACGAAATTATGTTTAAAATTATATGATCTTTCGTATAATGTAACATATAAAGTCTGAACAGGGCAAAGCATTGAGGGAAGAAAGAGATTACAGGAGCAAATCTATTTAGCATTGAGTAAATGGCTGTCTCGTTAAATTGGAGAGATACCGCTAAAATGGAGACGGTTTTGGTGGTTTTGTTAAAGTTGGCGAGAAATCGCCAAAAGTCATCAAACCTGGCGACCATTTGGCGACATTTTGGTGGCGTCCCTGCATAATTTTAATTGGTACTGTAATTGAATAACTGTAATAATTGATGCCTATATGTAACTGTAATCGTATATGCCTTCCAAGCCAGGGAAAAACTACATAAGTTCAAAGACAGCATCAGTTTTTCAGTTCAGAGTCGGCTACGGAGTATTGAGATATCTCCGTGTGATCTTCGCTGTTCAGATGAGCTTTGCATTGCTTTGTGTTTAACGTTCTTAATAATTTGAAGTACAGCTATTGATTGTGCTCTATGATACTGAGAAGAGCTCTACGAGTGCTTCTGGGGAAAGTTATAGAACTGTTGTAGAGACATTAGGTATTTTTGGAATCAGGAGACATGGAAAATAAGCAACGCCTTCGCCGGGAATCGAACCACGGACCTCTCGGTTACGAGTCGAGCATGCAGACCACTACACCACGAAGGCATGCGAAGAAGGCGGGAAAAATGTCTTATATACTCCCCCTTTTAAGGACGACTGGGGTTTTGGGGACCCAATCGCCAAATCGCGGTGTTGGAGAATCATCATCCACCACCTTTTTAGTTTGGGCGCCAGTGTAGAGACATTAGATTATTTCGAAGCATCAGACATGAAAAATGAGTAACGCCTTCGCCGGGAATCGAACCACAGAGCTCTCGGTTACGCGTCGAGCATGCAGACCACTACACCACGAAGGCATGCGAAGAAAGCGGGAGAAACACCTTATACTGTAAAATGTTTCTTGTGGGAAAATAAATTTTATTAAGCTATCATCTGTTCTGTGGGCATTCAATCCATTACGAATCAGCAAGAACACTATTTCTCGATAATGAGAAATCTGAAAAATCTGTTAAGCTCTTGCCAGGTTTCGGGCCTTGGTCCTTCCAGTTGCTAGTCTAACACGCTCTCTTATATCACAACAGCATGGATGATACATGTAGTAATTCCTTCTCAACTTACAGGGTGACTGGGAAGAACCACAAGATCCAGTCGATGAAATCCAAGTGATGATTCTGTTTTATTTTTTAATTTAAAGTAGAGGAGTATTATCCTCCCCATTTCACTTCGCACACTCCTGTAGAAACTGTTAAAATTTCTGGAACCAGAAAACGGAAGAAATACACTGCGCTCTAGCCGGGATATGAATTATGGATGTTCCTTTTGTTAGTTGGATGTATTAGCCACTTACATAAGGGAGGCGTGTAAGTTTAACTGCGATATTTTCTTGCAATATGAGTGTGTAAAATTCTCAAATTTCACTTAACGCGAAATGACAAAGTTGTAACGCGTTTCTTATTCTATTCATATAAATTTTTATGCAAGTCCAAAAATTTTTTTGTCCTGAAATCTGAATATTAGCAGTATTTAAATTACTGGTTCTCAAGCATTTTAGGATTGTGAACCCATTTTAAGTGCTCGAGGCGTATTTCGACCCCAAATTCTTAGGGATATGTATTTTAAAATTTGTTTGTAATATGTAGAGACTTCCTAGGAAAATATTCTCATGTTTTCTTTGCACATGAAAACCACAAAAATACTCATGCAACCGGCCTGCTCGCCAGGATTCGAACACTGGTTAAAATTACCTATTGTGGCTACTGGTGTTGTAATAACTTGTTTTTCTATTCAGTTTTCTTTCCTGAAATTTGAAGTCATAGCTTCACAGTAAACTCAGTTACTAAACTAAAACTGTACACATCCCAATAAATAAATAAAAAATCAAACATATTCTCTTACCCAGTGTTGCTAACTTTATGTCATCTTTACTTTTAATGGACAAGCAAAATGAATTGTGCTGCTATGATCTTCCTCGCGTTCTTCCCCGAAAAATCTCAGTTTTTATAAGAAGATTTAAATTCGGTCCACCCTCTTTCCACCAGCCAACTTCTTTCGATTATCTTGTACATACCTAGAGCCTTTCAAAAATTCCATCATCTTCCGCGCGTTTTTTATTTATTTATTTATTTATTTGTTTATTTATTTTTCATCTTGCAAAAACAGAGGACTTCGGAAGAAGGTTGGAATGAAGACAAGAATCCAACTGAATAATTCATACTTTGATTTGACTTTTCTTTTTTGTTGGTTTTCCTCAAGTTGCTTTTTTTCTTGCCACTTTCATTTTGAATGACCCCTTGACTGGATACGTGAGCTATAAATATATAAACAGACTTCGTTTTTTTTTTAAAAAAAAGTAAAGTAAAAGAAGTTGCATCAGATATGCATTCCAAGTTCCACTTAGCTATAATGAAGGGGCGTAACACCGCGGCCGAAATGGAAAGGTTCGAAGTTTGTCGGTGTTTTCTTTTTAATAGCGTTATGCTAATTGATTCCTTGCATTTAAAATACGGGTTTCGGAATATACGCATCTGAGTTAATGTCTCAACACGTTTATGCTGTGATATTTAAGTTAAATTAGTAGTTACCAAATATAAGTGAGGCAGAGAAGGACTATGAGAAAATGATTAATTAAGATGCAATTTGGAAAGGTAAAAACTTCGAAAGATTCGAAAAAATATTGTAAAATAACCATCTACGGCTTTAGACAATTTTGTTCTTCTGTAAAAGCAGTAGTTTTATAGCATATGACTATCGATGCTGTTAATAATATAACCATTCACGCTTCAGACAATTATATTCTTCTGCAAAAGCAGTAGTCTTGTGGAACATGACTGTCAGTGCCGCTTATAATATAATTATCTACGGCTTTAGACATTTTTATTCTATAAAAACAACCGGCTTATGGAATATGGCTATCTGTACCGTTTATAATATAACCATCCACGCCTTCAGACAGTTTTATTCTTCTGCAAAAGCAGTATTGTTATAGAACATGACTATCGGTGCCGTTTAGTACCAATATTTACCTAGGCTAGGAATTCGCCAAAAACATCGCGAACGAAAACGTCGCTGAGTAAACAACGCAAGGAAAAACATTGTCGTACAAAACCTCGTGGGAGAAGAGAAAGTAATTAGAAAATATCTCGATTCTGAAACATCGTAGTATAAAGTACCACCGTTGAAAATAAAGTGGTTCAAATGCTTCACAGTTTGAAATATCCCCGTAGAAAATACCGTGGTAAAAAATAAAGCACCTGTAAATCTTAGCATGATGATAACAACACAGACTGGTGTTTTCAAAATGCATGTTCGGATTATCAGTCCAACTTTATAAAAGATATTACCTATAATGGAACTTTATAAAAGAGATTCATTAAATGAGGACCTTTTTATATTTAACTATTTAAAGTTTAAAAGTCTATTAACTGTTATACGTAGCATTCGCTTACCATTCATTTTTCAGTTTTTCAATTTTTAAGTTTCCTTCTTGATTTTTCAGTAATCATTTTTCGTAAACATTTAGTAAACATTCAAAAATATGAAATATTGACTTCAAAATATTCCTCATTTTTTTTGAGTTCATAAATCATTATTCGAACGTACGTTTAAATTTTTTAAAATCTGAAAACGCGTGTCTATGATGCAATGATTTGTAGGTGCTTTATTTCTTACCACAGTATGGTTGGAATGAGCTTTAGCCCACTGCTTGGCGGCGGTTGTTTTTGAATGAGCAATAAACGCGCCAACATGGGTAACTCCGTATACCCGTCAACATGGCTGACTGTTTGTACGTTGCCTACATTGTGCAATTCGCTGAAGTTTTTTTTAAGTTTAAAAGGAACGCTGTGCACATGGCATTTTCTTGTAATTTATTTTCGTTATTTTAGCTTATTTTGTTCATTTGTGCACGTTGCCTACATTGTGCAATTAGCTGAAGTTTTTTTTTTTTAGTTAAAACGGAACGGTGTGTCCATGGTATCGTTTGTAATTTTAATGCCCTTTAAAAAAAATTCCTTCTTTCTTCGATGCCATTTTGGTTACGTTTTCGCCGAGCGTGTCGGGAAGGTTATGTAACGGCATAAAATGTGTAAGTATTACAACATAAAATGTAAATAATTAATTTAAACCTAACTGACAAACATTTTAATGATCATAATGTTCGTTTTGCATATTATTTTATTATCTTTTTGTGGCAACAGTTTCCATACTAATTTATGCTTTAGAACGCTATGTTTTGTTTACAATAGGTTTTCGCGGAGCGTGTCGGGAAGGTTGCAATTGCAAAGACGTTTCGCAGAAACGCGCCGAATGGGCGATTTTCAAAACATCGCCAAGCAGTGGGCTAAAGCGCATTTTCACCCACAGTATATTTTACAGCGATGTTTTAAAGTCGAGAAGTTTTTGCAATACTTTATTTTCCATGACGATGTTTTAGAACTGCGATGTTTTATCCTTGCTTTCTTCTTTTCCACGATGTTTTGTACTCTGAAGTTTCCCTCTCGCGATGTTTTTGTCAATGACGATTTTGGTTTTCGTCTATAACTTTTATCTGTGCTCTCAAAAATGTTAATCACTTTTACAGTTTTATATTAATGGGAGATGGTCGACATGCAATCTTCTATTCTACTTAAACAAATAATATACATATTTTTTAATTTCTTCGTAATGCACGAGAAATTCTCGGTTTCCGAACGAGTTTCGTTCTTGAAAGTGTCTTCCAGTTTGACTGTTTCAAATCGTCTTTAAGTTGTGCATTACTTGGATAACTAATGAACAGAATATATTGCAATTATTGATGATCATGATACAAGGTTATAAATAACGAATGCACTAATTTAGAAGACCTGTTTTTTAGCCAACAAGCATCTTTACGGAATGGATCACTGTCCATTTGAAAGATACATTTCTAAGTTTTGAGTAATTACTAACAGGGCGTTATTGCTCCGGGTGCCACATTTCTTTTCGATGGTCATCTGCTTCTTCACATTTAAAATGATGGCATATCTTCGCAAAAGCACTCTGCGTTGTCGAGTTCACGAATAATCGACGACGGCTTCGATAGCTTCAAGAATGTTGATGTCTGGGTGAAAGTCGTGAATACCTGAGTTCCATAAATAACTAGGATAAAATAGGATAAAATAGAGAAAATCCGGAAAACATTTCATAGTATACTATAGGTCTACAATTTATATTCATCTTAAGCTTAGATTCTTTCGATTACTTAAACTCTCACAGGACAGGATATAAAATTTTATTAGTAGTATAGCTTGTTATTAGTAGAACTCTTTCGCCTTGTTAGAAGACTGAAGTTCTGTCTCTTAATAAAATATAAAATAGACGATTTTACTAGTAATAGTTAAATCCTGCGGGCACTAGCCATTATTAAACTTTGAGTATTAAGGCTGCCCAGATGGTATACTGGTTAGGAGAGCCTACTGCGGTACCGAAGGGCCCGGGTTCGAATCCGGGAGAAGGCACGGAGGTTTGTCAATGTATAGTGTCTTTGCGACATGGAAGCACTCTAAATACATGGCGAGACGAAAGTCCTCTCGTGTGAATTGGTGGCAGGAGAGAGGGGTGGGAGACCCTCTGACCACTCACCCCTCCGGAATGCTGTCCCTTTAAACTGGGGTGGAAATAGAAGTCGAACCTCTTTGAGGCTCTGGCAACCATTCTTTGTTGGTTGCAGAGCAATATTTTTTGTTGGTTGCCAGAGCAACCATTCTTTGTTGGTTGCCAGAGCAGCTTGTATGCAAGACAACAAAAACACCATTACTATGGCCTACTTATGAAGGAACAGATAGTCTATGTCTTCCTCCGTATTCGAACCCGGGCCCTTCGGTAAGTTCGTCAGAATCACTTTTCCGTCTGCTCGGCTTGCTAGTAATAGTAATAGCAGTTAGAATTAATAGCATTATTTAAGAATTGTGGTAGTAATCCTTGTATAACTATAACGCAATGGAACCTTAGATCACGAATGCCTCTCGTTACGGACAAACCGGTTCACGAGCAAATTATCTGAACAAAAAATGCCTTGGGTGACAAAAAGGGTCTCGAATTACGAACACCATTTTAATATTTTCCTTTGCTTAATTCTGTATACAAAGCCCAACAGCACAAGACTTACAGGACCACGTAGAAAATTATTTGGAAATTAAATTGGAGAAAATTATGATCAGCTTGTGTTGCATGATTGATTTTGAAACTTTAAGGGTTTTTTTTCTTCTGTCTGTAGCATTATGTTTCTAGTCTGTGGCAAAACCATGTTTTTGGAAGTTTACTAAGAAGACTTGGAAAACTTGGGGGGACATAAAAATTAGCTCAACAAGAAAGAGTGGAATAACTTCAAAAGCAGAAATAAAAGGCGATGCGATGATAGAGGAAGAGCAAAGAGAAACAAATGAAACTATTTCTTTTGTTCGAAAAGCTTTTCTTGCTTTCGTTTGCGAAATTCGTACACTTTGTGCGTAAGTTTAATCGTTTCATATAATCATACCATTCTGATGCAGTAGTAGATAGTAGGTACAACAAAAGCGTGTTCAATGATAATGCAATGTCTGACTTAGAAATATTTTAAAACCTAAGCAGCAAAGGATTACGTTGGACAAATTTTGAACGAAAGAGAGCCGGGTGTTTCTAAGAGTCGAATGGCGCTGCGTGGAAGGCAGAAACTCGTCAAAACAACTGTATACCTTCCTTTTCTTTTCACCATCACTTGGCACTTATACCATCCATTCTTTTGCGTAGGGGTAAAGTAAAATAGAATTTTCATCTGTTTTACTTATTTTTTTTCCTTTAGAATTTTAACTTTAATTATTCCCATTGGTTTCGTTTTATTAACTTACGCACAAAGCGCACTAGAAATTTTAAATAAGCAATAATCTGTGGTCCAAGAACGAATTAATCCGTTTTGCATTAACTCCTACAGGTAAAACAGTTTCAGTTCATAAACTTTTCGGATGACGAAACCTTCAGAAACCAGTTAAATTCATGAAACGAAGATTAGCTGTTGTAAATTACGAAAATACTCTGCTCTATTTTTTTAATTGAAACAAATGGAGCATAGAAAAAAACTTGAACGAACAATATGATATGAGAAAACGAAATTAAATAACACATGGAAACTTTTTTTGGCGACACGTTTTTGACAGGCAACAATACATCTAAGAAATTAAATAAATACTGGCATTGAACATAACCGATAACCTCATTCTTCAAAGAAACAAAAATTGTTTGAAACTATGGTTGATCATCTTAGAGATACTTGGATTAGAGAGACTATAGATCTTAAAAAGAAGAAGACATAAAGACATCTTAAAGAGACCGTAGATTTAAATATGCATCTTTGGGCGTTAAAGGTAATCACTAATCTTATGTTGCATCGATATTTCATTTATATAAAGGAATATTTCTGAGTACCAAAGACTGGTACATTAATGGTATTTCATGGCAGAGAAGTGCTGGAGAGGGCAGAGTGGGAATTACAGATTTAGAATTTGATTTTGTTGCTGAACGAATAAATTTTAATTGATTCCGTTACAAAAGGAATAAGATTTAATTTTGTTATTATGCGGAAAGAAATTGCTCCCCAAACTATCAGTTTAATTATTAATTTTAAATTATCCTTATATTAAGCACCAGAAAATGGAATCCTATATGTCCGTTCGTTCGTAATGGAGAGTCCAGAGAATGACTGTATGATCGCAAATGAAGTAAGTCAAACATAAGCAATTAAAAATTGCTGCGTCGCGGAAACTGGTGTAAGGATTTTATTTTTATTTAAATGTTCTAACTTTCAGCATTATACTAAGATGGCATAAGAACTGAAAAATTACAACGCAGCAAACAAGAACTAATATCCGATTGACAGTTTCTCAGTGTAAGCAATATATGCACATGTGCAAATTTGCCTTCTGTGGTTAGTTACAGCTTAGATACTGTTCGACAAGTGTAAACGAAACTAACGACTTTTGCGCCTTTTGTCTATGACAAATGTAATAGCTATACTACCATGCTGAACGCTATCTAATCGGGAAAGCGCATGTACCTACTTTTCATATTTAATTGGCTCGAAGCGGTTTTTTCAGTTTCTGAAAGAAACTGGGAATAGAAATGAAGTATATAAAGATTATCCTTATAAGGAATATTCTTCTTGTAAGCGTGTCTTTGTGTTGTAATTGGGAGCACGTCGGGGAGCATCGGAAGGTCCAGAGTTCGAATCCCGGCGAGCGCATCGCTGAATTTTTCCAGCTCACTGTTTCGAAAAGCCTAATAGACTTTACAATCTGGTCCGAAGACATTTTATTAAACGAGGGTATCGGCTTACCTTTATGGATAATCTTTAAGCTGTTACAAAAGAAAAAGACGCAGAGTAAATAATATGTCAAAGAAATAATAATTAGCAACAAAAACTTCCTGTTATGCTTAATTTGAATTATGATGAGTGTACTTGCACTACACCAGTTGCTATTGTTGACTACTTTTTGTTTTAATATTTAACACTTGCTGCTGAACAAATATGTACAGTCTCTAATTGATACCAGCACTTTTAGGCATAACTATCTTCAAATTCTGGAAATTTAAGACTTGATAGTAATAAAACTATTAAGTTTTATTTGTCATGGATTTTCACGCGTTATTTTACAGTTTTACTTAACATAAGGTCTACTGAATTGTCTGCATTTATCTTCGAATATTTGAAGCTTTTTTTTAGACTTTCGAGGAAACTTCTGCTTTGAGCAGTCTGACGTTTTCTGCTTTTAAATATCATCTAGTTCGCATTTTTTATGTTTTTATTATAAAGAAGATTTATCAGTTTTAATGGTTTTAGAAGGCTTTGAACTTTTCTTCGCCTAAGACAAAATTTCATTCTAAATTGGTCATTCTTAAAGAGTACACGCTAAACTGTACGGCTGCTTTAAATTAGTTTTATTGTAAGGAAAATGAAAAGCATCAGAAAACTATGACCTGAAATCAGTGGCGGCTCGTAGCTAAAATTAGTGGGGATGCTGTTACAAAAAATTTTAACTTTTGTTTTAAAATTGCGTAAATGAAAACAAACATGTATAAAAAGAAAATTTATTTTGAAACTTCCATGAAATCTTACAAGAGAAAAATTAAACACTTCTTAATTACTTTAACCTAAATTGTTGCAGTCAAATCTTTATCTGTTCATTTAAAAATGAAATCCATTCTTCTTGTTTTAATTTGCACGAAAAGATCAATAATTTTCTCCTTGATTTCTGGATGACAATTGAGGAAATTTTTCTCTGTTGAAAGCATTGCAAGCGCATTTAGTCTCTCCGAATTCATAGTTCTTCTTAGAAAAGTTTTTATTCTTTTCAATGTTAAAAAGCAGCGTTCTGCGTCTGATGTTGTAATGGGAACTGTCAAGGGAATTTTTATCAGTTACGTAATTTTACTAAGAACATCATCTAGATTATTTTCCCATATAAATTTCAGTACCTCAATTAATTTGCAGTATTCATGAATATCAAACCTGCAATAGAATACTTTTAGTTTATTTTCAAGCTTTTCTTTGTCAATCATTGGATATGCTTCAGTGGTCAGTACTATTTATTCTGCAGTATGTTCTTTCCGAAAACTAGCGAAGCATTTCTTGTTGAACAATTTAGCAGCTGCTAAGTGTTTAGTGAAAGAATATCTTTTCATTATATCAATATATATAAAGTCACATATTTCTTTAGCTTCTGCCATCAGTGTCTTTGAAGAATTCTCACAGTACTTTGAGTTTCTTAATTCTAAAATAGCAGTTTTGAAATTTTTTATATATTCATTAACTTTAAACACACTAATTTCTCTGGATTGCATTTGGTTATATACGAGGCACGTCCAGAAAGTAAGTTCCGTTTCAATTTATCTCCGCTGCAGCTCTGCGATCGCAGTTCCGCACATGCGCAGTAGACGCTCTGTATCACAAATACTTTCGTACCTTTTTTATAAACTGGAGGATGGCTACTGACATTAAGTTTAAGGATTATATACTGTAGAAGTATAAAGAAAAAAGGGCTCATTATATTAAATATTAAAAATAATAATAAGTGGAAATAGGGGGTGCTGCAGTTCCACAGCGCTTATTACGAGCCGCCACTGCCTGAAATATAAAGTGCCCCGGAAGTAATGTGCGACGAGTTTGAGAACCACTGCTCTAGATTAATAAAAATTAGAAAAATGTAGTTATCATATGAGGCTCTTGACGATCAATGGACCGAGAGCTCCCCCCCTTATACCATGAAGATTGTTTGTTTAGTTCATATTTTGTGCGAATTTAAGGATTTTTTTAACAAACTCAGTGATTTGAAAGCAATGTGTTGCCAGCGTTCAGGGAAGGAGAACATTTTGTGTTCTCCGTTTGCCGATGTGTCGCCACTGCTTGAAATAAAACTTTTTTATTGTCTGCAAGTCCACGTGTGCAATGTGTTGTCATTCGGCAAAGATACACATATTTTAAATTTAACCAGTAAACTCGGCTATTTAAAAACAATATGCTGCCTCTGCAAAAAATAAAACACTTTTATTTTCCAATCGCCAGTGCTTTCCCGTTCGCCAAAACGTAAAGTATTTATTTTTTAAGCTTAATCTGTATATTATATACGTATAACTAAGAAGATCAGAAGGAAAAAAATGAACTGATCAAAATTTCATATTCCTTATTCAATTATACAATTTCTGTCGTATACAATGTTCTCGTTGTATGCTACTAAGCAATACTTTAGTTCATTATTCAAAATCATTCCAGCTCAATCCAATAAAATTACACTAACTCGGTGGTTCTGAACTTTTTTTGCCAATGCATCCCTTTCACCGTTGCTAGGAGATCATCCCTGCTTCCAAAACTCCAAAAACACATTTATGCATTTATTTAGATTTAGATTATTTTTCAGCCACTTACAAATTAAACAAAAAAGGGCATAGAAATTATAGATAAATACCAAAACTTGAATATAAGTAGTTTGTTATACAGAGGCTGTTCGCACATTTTTTAGACGATTTTCGTAAGCGGTAATAAAAAATCGTTTGCTGCAAAAGAAGTAATTGCAATTGTACTATGTTTTTAAAAGTCAAAATTATCGTCTGTGGCTTGAAAGTTTAGTATCCAGTATCTTGAAAGTTTAGTAAAAACTGGTATCCAGGCCATACCCTTCACTGATATCCCTACTCAATCTCCCGATGTGTCACCTATGGATTTTTGTGCTTTCTGACTTTTAAAAACTGCTTTATCCAAACGTTGTCCCAAAATCCTAACAGGACTCTGGAAAGCTGTTCTGGAGGAATGGGATAAAATACTTCTTCTGACACTTCAAAAGGCATTATTATCCTGGAAATTGCGGTGTCGAAAGCTAGTTCAGAATAAGGGATGCCAAACAGAACATTTAAAACACAAGAATTTTATGTAATTTAGTTTTGTGAATACAATATACATCGTCTAAAAAATGTACGAACAGCCTCTGTATTCATAAACTAAAATTAAATGCTTATCTGCCACATGAAAGCCTGACCATTTCTGTCCTTCTGAAACTATGAAATTCCATCTCGGGGGAAATTGCCCTTGATTGAGAACCGCTGCACTAAATGGAATTTTTAACACTATTACGTATTTTCTTCTTAAGGGCGTTAGCTCGAATGGGCTATTAGTCTCGAAACGGGATTTTCCGGGAAAGCCAGTGTTGGTCACACTGTAAGGAAAAAAAAAATTTTTATCTCCAGCGCGCGAGACTGTCTGTCCGAAATTTAAAAATATGCTGTTTTTAAGTATTTTGTGATTTCGCTTCTGAATCTAATTTTATGGGGTGTAAATGCGAAACAGCGATATTTAATAAATAAAGTTAACACACAAAACGTTAAGAATAAAAAGGCAAAAAAGGTTTTACAAGCCTTTTTATTCTTAACGTTTTGTATTTTATGCCTGTTTTTCTTACTAAGAAAACTGAACATTGATATGATGAACTGAGAAAAGATTGAAAAAAAAATTAAATCGTATGCCAACACTTAACACTGCATCGGGAATTCTGAAAATATGTTGCTTTTAATATTTTTGCAACTTTGTTGTTGAATTAGATATGGCGTACGTGCGTAGAAAATAATGCTTAATGATAAAGCTAACTAGTAAACTGCGAGCTCAGCGAGAGCGTAGAAACCTTAACAAATCCTTTTGGGCGTTCCTTAAAATATGAACTCATTCATATTTTTTTATTGATATATTTTATTATTTTTTATAATAATTATTTTAGGCAGCTACTTTGATATATAATCCAAGTAATAAGGAACTAATCTCTAGCCAAGCTTCAGATGGAATTCAGTACGAGTTCAGAAGTAACAGTGTAGGATTACCCTTAGTTCACTAACCAGTTACTTTAATTTTGGTGTCTTTTCTGAACTCTCTATTTCCATACGCATTTCCTCGCCAAGACGCAAATTAAGCAGGTGGACGAGAGTATTTAAACGGGTGAAACGAGAAGGTTAGACAAAGCGCTGTAAGGTATTTCTCCCGCCTTCTTAGCATGCATTTGTTGTGTAATGCTCAGCACACTCGGCGCGTATTCGAGAGGTCCGTGGTTCGAGTCCCGGCGAGGGCATTGCTCATTATTCATAGTTCCTGCTTTCAAAAAATAACTTAATGTCTGTACAGTGGCGCCTGAACTAAAAAAAAGGTCGTGGACGGTGATTCTTCACCACTAGGATTAGGCGCTTGGGTCCCCTAATCTCCAGTCGCCATTTAAAAGGGGGAGTATATAAGGTATTTTTCCCGCGTTCTTAGCATGCCTTTGTGGTGTAGTAGTCAGCACACTCGGCGCGTCCGTAGTTCGAGTCCCGGTGAGGGCATTGTTCATTTTTCTCCCTCCTGCTTTCAAAAAATAACCTAATGTCTCTACAGTGTGATTTCGCTGTTGTAGCGCACTTTTACTATTTTGTCCTCTAGCTGTTAATCTTAGTAGCGGCTACGCCTTCTGAGCTTTTAGTTAGTTTATTGCTGGTTCAGACTGCTGAGTCAGCCTGTTAGGTTAAATTAAATTGTGTAGTTTAGCACTACCGCTTAGCTTTTGCATTTATTGTTGAATTATCTTAAGTTCTCACCGCGAGCAGTCGGTGTTATTGTAAGAGCGAAGTCCGTCGCCCCCCCTTCTGTTAAAGATTTGTGATAAAAAAAGGGCTTTTTACACCCTTTCCGTGTTGTATTACTCTTCATGCCTGTGCGAGAATTCGCCAGATTGAATTTTGAGATCTAGGCACATTGCATGATAGCTAAGAAAATCAGATCTTATAACTGATCCTTCGAATTTGTATTTTTTTTTCATTCGAAAACTAAGAAAGAATTCTACATTAGATATATTTTCAGATTCGTGTGTTGATTCTTCAGTAGTTCACTGAATATAGAACTTTAAAAAAATGGTAAAACAATTTCACGAGCACTTTTTTCCCTGTTTCACCCTGCAACGAAACATCTTCGGGAAAAAAAAATACATAAATAAATCTGAGGAGATAATAAAATCGCTTTTTTCTCTCTCTCTTAAAATCGTGGACCACCGAGTAATATTTGAATCGCTTGCATTTCTCATCACCTCTCACCTCCATCACTACTACTGATAAAACTTTTCTCGAAACAATATACGCAATTTAATAACCGCAACTTGGTATCGTGATCCATGGGTCCTATTCGGACAGACCGCAATGCATGACGGCAAAACGAAGTGTTTATTTTCATTCGGTTAATAAATGCCCCTTCAGAAAATCCCTGCTCTCCGTCGCATCTATCACAGGGTGGGATGGGGGAAGGGAGTTCTCGGTCCCCTGATCGTCAGCAGTCTCACCTGATACTCTGGAAGGTTCGGATTCGTGATAAATTTCGAAAAGGGAATTATTATCCACGCTCTTCTGCGCGCGCACAATCCGCGGAACACGTTTCAGCGTGAAGATGAAAGCGATTTTCGGGTTCGAATATTATATTACCGGCAAAACCGATACGGATTTTGCAGCAGTTTGGGTCATCTTTATTGATTGCGTATTTAAGCAATTTAAAGGGAACAAGCTCGGGGAAATTGAGAACGAGCCGATATTTCGGGAATTATTTATTTTGATTGTTTTGAACCGTCTCGTGCAGAAGTAATTTTTCATAGAAATTATCTAAATGATTAATATAAAGAGGGAAAAAAGCAGTCATATTACATAGAAACTGAACTTACAGAAAAGATAAAAATAATATATAAAATAAAACATAGAGGCACATGAAAATAATGAAAAACATTTTAGTATTCAGTTTAAAATTATTATTTGTTATATTTCTATTGATTATATCGTGAAATATTTTTACCAGCATAAGAAAATGGGTGATTGATGTACATATGTTACGGTGAAACACCGAAATCTGGAGAATGTCGACTTTCACCGGTGAATGCCAACATTCACATAGTCGCTCGGTGTACGCCCGAAATATTTTCCAAATACTCTTATTTCTGACTTATACCGGTGAATGTCGACATTCAACATGTACTAATGGTGAATGTTGAATATATGAGAATATTATATTTTCTTCTCCGTCATTCAGTCGCGAAAAAACACACAAGTACTTAAAACACACAATACATTCAAAATGAGAAAGTAAAATAATAGAAGTTAAAAAACTTACTTAATTATACAGTACGTAGTAAATGAGAAAATAAAATAATAGTAATAAAAAAACTTACTAAATTATGATACGAGACCTTGAATTGTGCAAGAGGCCCTTGCTTTTACGACTGCATTTATGGGAAACGGCCAGTCGCCTCTCTTTTCGACCTACACCGGAGCATATCTGTGATTGTCGACATACACCGGTGAGGGTCCGAATGTACAAGAATGCAATGTTATATTCGATCTTTCACCGACGTATTTGGTGAATGTTGACATTCTCCTGTGAAAGTCGACATTCTCCAATTTCGGTCTTTCACAGTAACATATACATAACATATGTACGTGGTGTATCAATATAACATTTGATATAGCGCTTAATATTTTGTATAATTATAATTACGAAAAAATATTTATTACATTTATGACGTCCAATGCAATTATAACTTTGACTTTGTTTAGAATGTAAAAATAAGAAAGCGAGGAAAAATTACGAAACGTAACCATCTGTAAAAATTTTTTTTTCTCGAGCGTTTAACAAGTGGAAATAGTAATATAGAGAGTATCAGGCTTTATGAATGCAAAAAATGTCAAAAATTAATTATACCCTAGTTGGAATTCGAATTACTTACTGATGTTCTAGTTGCTAGCTGGGCATGACAACTCCCTACACCACTGGAGGATATATGGGAGAATGCCGTAATTTTTAATATTTTTCTTTCTAAAAAAGGGGGGCCCACCACTGGCCGAGCGGTAACGTATCTGAACACTGGGAGTTCGAGATGAGATCGAATTCCGGGAAATGGCCAGCTGCATGGTTGGTTTTCGTGGCTCTCCCCATGTGTAACATGGATATCCACCAGTTTCTTTTTAAAAAGTCCTCCGTGAAGGCATTCCGCCCCATGGACAGATAGCTCTTGAGTTGCTTTGCGTGTGTAATATGCAAAAGAACCAGTTTTCCTTACAAAGTTCTCGATAAACAGCTCCCTTCCCTTGGGCACATGGCCTACAGGCAGGGATGTCTTTATCACAGTATGTTTTCCCATATTCATATGAAAAACAAACAAAATGAACCCATGCGAATATAACCCATATGTGGATAATATTAGGTTATTTGAATACAACAAAGCGCATGAGTGCTATCTGCCTAACGGAAGATATGTCTTAGCGGGGAAATTTCTGCTGCAAACTGGCTCGCATTCTCGTTTCACGTGGAGAAACCATGAAAACATGTATGCAGCCAACTTGTTTGGGTGAGTTAAAAAACAGCTCGAATAACAAGCATTCAACAATCTTAACCACTTGACCACTGCAGGAGCTACTCACATATGGAAACTAGCATTCGTGTGTCGTCAGTTTTTGAATTCTTTAGAGGAAGACAACAAGCATTCTTAGATAGTTTCTGTAGTCTACTACTACGTTGATTTTCTTATAATCTCTTAGCATATAAAGAAAAATTGTTATTACGAAAAGCAATACGCAAGCATTTCCAGTATTAAATACACATGCAGGAACTTTTACAGCAATTTGAAACTGAAATATCAAGTGCATATTTGTAAGGTTTATCCTAAGTCTATTAACAGTTATTTTAAGCTACGATTCTTTCCTATCTACTCTAATTTCAGCTTATAATTTAATGCCAGAATGTAATTTCAGAAACTCAGTTGATGCAAATGAGTAAGAGCACTACTTAAGTCAATGCTTCACCGACTTCTACAGAGAGAGTCTGATTTTCCTGGCTAGCGCGCGTTTGCCATTTGGCTGTATTCTCTCTTAGCTACTACGCTCGGCCATACTTTAGGTCCTTGCTTGGTTTCGCCGATTAAATTAATATTTAGGGGCTAACTACTTAGGCTTCTGATAGCTTCCGCTATACCTTTCAGATAGCTTTAGTTTAATTTAAATTCATAGTTATTTAAGTTCAAGCCGAAGTAGAGGCTTTGTGTATACTCGAAGTAGGAGTTAATTGCATTTATTCTGAAAAATAGAGGGTAGTTAACCCTTCTTAAGTCTTACGTGTTTTGTTCACACACTTAAGCGATTATTCGCTTGTTAGTGTTCGTGGGGTTCTAAGACAGAACTTTGGAATTAAATAAGTAAAACCCCATACATTGATTAAAAACAAAAGCCCCCCAAAAAACTGAAAGGTTTCAGATTTTAACAGCCGCCTAAAAGGGTTCGTTAAAGTTTTTCACACACTCGCTGAGCTCGCAGCCTACCAGTTTGCTGTTACACTCACTCCTACTAATCCCCCCTTTTTTTTTGTCTTTTTAGTTTTTAATTAAGCATAATTTGTCGCCCTTACGCCGTATACAATTCAAAAACAAAATTAAAAAAATTTTAAGAGCAGCATGTTAGTTTATGTTTAGGATTCCTGATGCAGTGTAAAGTGTTGGCATAACAATTTTCTGTTTTCTTCAATCTTTTCTCAATTCATCATATCAATGCTCATTTCTCTGACTAAGATGGCTTTGCAATTTTTTTAGTCTTTTTATTATTAACGTTCTGTGTGTTTACTTTATTTATTAAATATCACTCTCTTGGCGCTTACGTCACATAAAATTCGATTCGACAGCAAAATCGCAAAATATTTGAAAGCAGCATATGTTTAGAATTTTCAACCGACAGTCTCGCGCGATGGAGACAAAAATGCTTTGTTCCGTACAGTGTTGCCACTGCTCTTATTGAAATCGTTGAGTTTGTTTGTGAGGACTGAGTGTTCGCTGCATACTCTTGGCGAACATTTTCGTGAATTAAACTAAGTCCTGATCTTGAACAGGGAGCTGAATGCAGCTATGTTCTGTGGTAGAAAACTTTGGTTAAGTGGTAGAAGAACTGCACGTAAGAAGGATTTAAAATCCTCTTTTATTAAACCACAATTATGTACAGCCACTTCCCAACTCGGGAGGGATACAGAAAATAATGACCGCGCTTGGGTATAAATTGAACAATCAAATAATTTAAAATAAAGTTAATTAGAAATTAAGTAGTCGTTGCTCACAGAGCTATAGACGCGAGGTTGGCCTCTATGCTAAAGGGTGCGTAGCAAGAATTACTAATACTAACGCACTTAGATTTACTTCAATAAGTAATAGCGTAACAGCGCTATGGCTTAGAATTTAAATACTAGCTAATCAGGCGAACGTCGAATAGAATAACAGTGGTCTGAGAGTAAAAGCTCTCTCACACTGAGAGGTTCCTACCTATCGCTTAAATAGAAACTTGGCTCCACTTCAAATTAGCATAAAGCTGAAACGCGCGCTTATTCTAACGGGAAGCTGAAATTACAACGCATAGGAAAGGCAAATTAAAATAAAACTTTGTTAGTTTAAACTAAAACCTTACATGTTGTTGAAAAATTCGTTAAAGTTTTATAAAACATGCAATAGATAATAAAACAAATTCGAAAATCAAAATTCGGGCTTCCAGGTGCCCATGTTCGGCTGGAGGATTACTGTATTGAAAACTGGATGTCTCTAGGTACCTTTGTTTTTCGTAATGCGAAAAACACACATATTCATGCAGATTCTTCATTATTTAATTTCTTTAAATAACAGGGAGATAATATTTGGTGGCGAAAGTTTGAAAAGTGAAGCGCCGTTTATAGTGATTCAATGCAAAATACCCATTAGGGTCGAACATGCCTTTTGGGCTAAAAAGAAAGACAATTCCTTATCGCACTTCTTCGCTATTTCTGGTGGTCAAGGAACGAATAGTAATACTCAAGTAAAAGCTCCTGGAATGTGTATCGGATGGTTTATATTAAAAGTTCTTCAACTGTGTCTTCAACTCTTTTGGATATCAACGATTCTTTATGAACTTCTGGGTTAGAATCAAAAACAAGAAACCTACTTGTTGTTCAAGAACAAGAAAACTTAGGTTATATGCCTGCAGTTTATGCAGGCATATAACCTAAGTTTATATGCCTGCATAAACTGCAGTGCTAATTTAAAACGAGCGTAAAATACAGTCTATACTGAAGATATCTAACTTCAGTATAGACTATCTATTTGCGGTCGAAAATGTTTAATATTTTGAAAATTATATTTTAGATATGTTCCATACCTAAATTGCATCTTGACATAAAATAAAAATTAAATCCTTTACCAAACTTCTTAAATTCTAAATTTGAAGATATGTATGAATATTGTAAAAGATAAAATGAGATACATTTGTAATGTTTTAAGGCCTTAAAAAGAAGAAAACAATTAAGCCCGAATCATCTAATTAAAACACTTTCCGAGAAACTAGTATTCAGTTAGTTGCAAAAAAAAATAATAATAAAATAGTAGTCAACTCAAATAAATAATTTACATCGAACTTAAATTCCAAATAAAACATTAATATTAGCCATTTCTCCTATTTTCAGAAGCCTAATTCCTATTGAGAAGAATGTGACATACTCAAAACAAAGATCCAACCAAGCAAAAAACGATACATAGCTCATGTATTGATTCCTCCTGGTTGGCCTTCAGCTATTTCCTCAACTAAATCCTTTCCATTTATGCCATTAAATGTTCTTAACACACCCTCCGCGTGTTCTAGTCTCTCTCTCCTATAGCCTCTGCTCCACCTTCCCCTTCATCATATTGTTCCAAACCGAAATTAAAAAGAAACCCATTTTTCCAGAAGGGGAAATTCCAAAATGCGCAAACAACAAGAGCTTGTACATTTACAGAGTAAATATTGAAATATTATGATTGTGCTTTGAAGAAGGGGGGAATGCTGGATTCGGAAGGTGTTGGGGAGGGACGTAGGAAATGTTCGGAATGGGTAATGAGAAGGACCTGTGACAGCCAGAGAAAGAGAGTAAAAATGAAGAGGAAAACGATGGTTAAAAAAGGGGAAAGGCCAACTTATGTGTCGAGAGGGTTTCGAGTTGCCATTGATTTCTAGCAGAGGGATTGAAAGAAATTGTATCTTTATCTTCAAAGGTCAATACTTCTCAGATCGAAAGATTCTGAAGATAGGAATGAAACTTCGGGAAAATTTTTCCAATCACATTCGATTACGTAAGCTTCTTGACTTGGCTTTATTACAGGCTTGATGACTTGTTATGGTTCAAACAGCTAAAGAAAATTAAAAAAAAGAGAAATGAACTCTCGCTAAGACAACTATTCTTGTTCCAAATGATTTTGGTCTTTTGGGGAAGTGGTCATCTTAGAGAGTTCATGCTAAATATCGATATTTTTTATGTCTTCGGAATGCTTGTCACTTTCATAAGGATACCGGTCAGTAAAGGAAGTGGTCACCTCGAGAAGCTGTATGTATTTCATCTCGAAGATCTTACCTGCCCTTCGAATTTCGTATTTTCGATCACAACGATCATACTAGCATAACGATTCTAAATTTGAAGAACAGGTAAGGAATGTGCCCTTCTGTACGTTCTTCTTGTCTGCTTTTTCAACGCTTTGTGTGTTACCATTATTTATTAAATATCATGTTCTTCGCACTTAAACCACAAAATTCAATTCAACAGCAATATCGCAAAATAATTTAAAAAGAGCATATCTTTAGAATTTCTGATACACAGTCTCGCGTGCTGGAGATAAAAATGTGTCTTTTTTTCGTACAGTGTTGCCATTGCTCGCTTTGAAATCCTTGAGTTTGTTAATCAAAATTTCGTTGACATTTTACAAAATATGAAATAGATAATAAAATAAATTCCAAATTTGGGTTTCCAGATACTGATATTCGGGTGGAGACGTTGTAGAGACATTAGGTTAATTACAAGCAGGAGACATGAAAAATATGCAATTCCTTCGCCGGGAATCGAACCACGGACCTCTGAAATACCGGCTCAGTGTGCTGACCATTACACCACGAGGGCACGCTAAGAATGTGGGAGATATACCTTATAACGTACGTTATTCAAAATTTGATGGCTTTAGGTACCGTTGTTTTTTCACAGTGCGAGAAACATACATACATTCATATAGAATCATCTTCATTATTTAATTTCTTTAAATATAATACAGGGCGATAATATTTGGTATCAACAATTTGAAAAGTAATTCAGACTTTTATAGTGAACCACGTAATATTCCAAAACGAAATTGATAGCCCATCTGGGCAAATTGCCCCTTTGGTTTAATAATTTTAATAAAGGTAACTTCATGAAGTTTATTTATTTTCGTTTTCCTGATCTCTCTTAAACTATATTTTCTTGAAAAATCAGTAATAAAACTTTATAAAACAGATTAAATAATTAAAGAACTTTATCAGTTAACTACGAAATTTTAATATTCTGCTAACTGCTATAAGCAACATTAATTTTCTACTCATTTTCTGTTTTCGAATACTTATATTTCTTTCCTACTTTTCACCAGAAATTTATTTGTTAGTTAAAAAACATGAAATATAAAAGAAAAAGTATTCCTCATTCCTTCTTGTATTCTTAAATTATTTTTGCGAATATATAAACTTAAGAACTTCTCCGTAATATTTTCGTCCGCGAGGATTTTGCAGCGATGTTTTAGCTGTAAGCCTGTCATATACAAAGCTCTTTTATTACATATATATATATATACTTATCCAAAATAACGAAGGCGGAAACTGTAAAAGGTTCTTTTCTTTTCTTGACAAATAGTTCTCTTCTTCAAAGCGGCTATTCAGTTAAAGCCGCAGCAAACAATTGCAGATACGGTTAAATTCCAGCATTTTAAATAATTAATATAATTAATTAATTACTAATGAACATTTTAATTTAATGAGAACTATGTTTAGAAACCATTTTAATGTTTAACGTAGTATTGTCTCAGTGACTTTATTTATGGTTTTGAAAAGATAGACATAATGTTTGCTTTTTCTACTTCCTTGTACGAAGTAAAAAGGAAATATTGCAATCGCGAAAAATTTCGGGTATCATATTTCAACGAAAATATTTATTACTGCTATCAAATGCAATTTAACGATGTTTTTAAGTGACATTCCTAGGTAAAAACAGAATAAAGGACTCTTTTTTCCCCAAAAATTATAAAACATTTAAATTGGATTCTGAAGATATTTTTTCGTGGCGTCTGTGCGCACGTGCGTATGTGTGTATCTCGCATAACTCAAAAACGAGTAGCCTTAGAAAGTTGAAATTTTGTATATAGGACTGCTACAACATGTAGATGTGCACCTCTTATTTTGGTTGCAATCGGCAGCAAAAAAAGTACATAAATTTATGTATATATATATATATATATATCCACTCTGTTACTCGGCTCAATGAGCTCAGTTTTTTTTTATTCTTATGTGTTGGTAAATTGTGAAATGTTTGCTTTAAAAATGATTGAATTATGATATTCTAATCTTTCGGTTAAGATTTTTAAGCCGTCTTTTATTATTGCGAATTAAATCATGCTTAATCTATTCTGCAATTTATTCGAGGAAATAAGTGTTAAAATTTACTTCGGAATTTTTAATATAGATAATTTGAGTTTTTATGTATTTTTGCCTTTCCGTGAAGTAAGAACTGAATTAATTGAATGAGAAATACTGAATCGCCCGTGAAAATCTTTTTTTTTTTTTTTTTTTTTTTTTTTTTTTTT
>KK117634.1:250072-343068 GCA_000611955.2 Stegodyphus mimosarum
GGTATTTCTCCTTCCTTCTTCGCATGCCTTCGTGGTGTAGTGGTCTGCATGCTCGACGCGTAACCGAGAGGTCCGTGGTTCGATTCCCGGCGAAGGAATTGCATATTTTTCATGTCTCCTGCTACCAAAAAATCCTAATGTCTCTACACTGGCGCCCGAACTAAAAAGGTGGTGGATGATGATTCTCCACCGCCGCGATTTGGCGATTGGGTCCTCCAAACCCCAGTCGCCCTTTAAAAGGGGGAGTATATAAGGTATTTCTCCCGCCTTCTTCGCATGCCTTCATGGTGTAGTGGTCTGCATGCTCGACGCGTAACCGAGAGGTCCGTGGTTCGATTCCCGGCGAAGGCGTTGCTCATTTTTCATGTCTGATGCTTCCAAAAATACCTAATGTCTCTACAAAGTAATTCTCCAGATGATGTACATAATTTTTGTGCATTCTGATGAGTTATAAAATGAATGAGATGTAACGCTGCTAAGTGAAGCTAACGCCAGTGTGTCGCTCTGGTAAGCAAATATAATGAATTTTAATGAGTGCATTTATTCTATTGTGGTTTATGCGCTATCGATGAAGGAGATTTAATTCAACCCAATAAGTTTAAATGATATGCAAAATGCGTATAATTTAATATTCTGTACAAGGAAGTCATGTGGTGTAGACATTAGATGTTTTCTGTGTGTGACAGTATAAAGCTTTTGTTTGAGAAACAAAAAATTATGTTTGAATGTACTTTCCAATGTACTTTAAAATGTGTGCCATGAAGTCAGAATTTTTCCAAAGAGCTCCAGTGTTTTTAATTTCCATTGATGATACTGTCCTATTCTTCTACATCAGAGGCTACTTTGTCAGTTTTTCACAATTCTGAAATACAGGAATTTTAATAAATCTGATTTAAATTATCTTATTTCCCGGGTATTATTTGTCGAAAAAGCTGGAAGAAATGTTAGCAGAAAGATTAATGACTGGAATCTTAGGAAAAGGCACACCGTTTGAATGGTTTTCCTTACAGGAAGCAATAAACAATTTTAAAAACCCTCGCATTCCGAAAGGAATCATTTTTTTCCACTCTGAACATTCTGAATTATAATTTAAAACTGTATGGCATCGACACGATCTTTAAGGCCAGAAGCCGCTCCTGGACTTCTAGAAAATAAATTTAAAAAGAAATTTTGCTTCATATGGACTTGCATATTCATCAGGGTATTGATATGTGTGCAATATGAGTAAATCGCATGCGATTTGCTCATATTGCACGTATGAGAGAATCACGTGAAATCCCAAATAAAAATGTGAATCTTTCTCTAGTACGAATTACAAGAAGCGGTTAATGGCATGTCTATGTACGAAATAAATAGTAATAATGTTAATTCCCGAGCTTGGCCCGCAGATACAGTATTAGAAAAAAAGAGATCTGAAGGAATTGACATTTACACTCATGTCCATAAATTAAGGATAATTCGGAGTCAGGCGGAAATCGAACTCCAAAATAAATATATCACCTGTAAAATCACTACACACATCTTCAAGAATCATAGGCAAACATCAGGAAGTAACCAGATGACACCGATGGTACGTCGCAATGACGAGAGTGTAAGAGAGTGATATATGAGGAATACAGGCAGAGAAGTAAAATTGTTCGCAAGCATTTCAGCGCAATAACCGAATAGTTATGACACAAAGGACACATTTGGATGATTTTTTACGTTGTAGAATTATCGGCCGTTTGGAATGTGGGCGTACCCAACTGGAAGCATCAGACGAAATTGCCCAGAGTGTCATCTCCAGGCTTTGGCAACAATTCGAAGATGATGATAATGTGAGCAGACGTTACAGCACAGGTCGCCCCAGAGTTACAACGCCCAATGAAGACCGGTATTTGGCACTTACTGCCAAAAGAAACAGGCGGAGCACAGCCTCAGACCTGTCTCGTCGGCTCTCTTCGGCCACTGGTACGCCAATTTCAAGGCAGACCGTGTACAGACGCTTAGGGCAGATTGGTCTATATGCTCGTAGACCTCTCAGATGCGTTCCACTTACTGCAACTCAGTTAACATTAATGCTAAAAATCCTAATGCTAAAAACATTAGGATTTTTAGGCCTGCGGTTAGCCTGGAGTAGAGGGCATGCATTTTGGACACCGCAACGGTGGGCTTGTGTGATGTTTTCCGACGAGTCCAGGTTTAGCTTGTAGTCTGATTCTCGCCGGACGTTCATATGGAGAGCTCCAGGTACCCGTTACCACCAAGAAAACATCATTGAACGACACCGTTACGGTGGTGCAGGAGTGCTCGTTTGGGGTGGAATTATTCTGGGTTCCAGACTGACCTGCATGTTCAAATTGGAACCATGACAAGCCAAATCTATCGGGACGTCATTCTGGAACAACATGTACGTTTGTTTCGGGGCGCCATGGGCGCACAATTTGTGTTTATGGATGACAACGCCCGTCCTCACCGTGCAAACATCGTAAGCGAATGCCTTCGATCGGAGGATATCACCCGTATGGACTGGCCTGCATTCTCACCGGACTTGAATCCAGTAGAGCACGTGTGGGACATGCTTGGCCGACGAGTTGCAGCCCGTCGACCTCCTCCGATATGTCTACCGGAACTTCGGAGAGCATTGCTTTTTGAGTGGTGTAATATTCCCGAAGATCAGATCGATAATTGGATACTCAGCATGCCTGTGCGTTGTACGGACTGTATTGCATCGTCTGGGAGACATACAATGTATTAACAATCATACCAACCATGTAATATTGGTTTTTTGTAAATAGGTTTTTTTTTGTAATTTGTTCCGCTAATTTATTTAATAATATCAAAGACATATCATATTTTTTGCTCGTTACCTTTTGTTTAATAAATAAGCTTTACAAATAAGTCAAATTTGTTTTGCTTCTAACTCTTCCTTTGCCTGATTTTGCATTATCCTTAATTTATGGACATCAGTGTATTAAACCATTATCTTATAATTTTTATCTCGGCTGCCACTCCTAATTTCTTCGGTACCCACCTGACTACAAATCAATTACCGTATATGAGAACAGATTTTTTTGAAGCTAAGGGACACCTTTTGCTAACCACCTCCGACCTATTTTCGCCCAACTTCTGGCTTGACCTGAATCATCTCTAGCTCATAGTAGGGTATTTTATTTTACTAAAAGTGTAATGGTTTCTTTTTGATTTCGTTTGTTGTTGTTGTCAAGCAGCCCAAGCTCATGAAATTCCTTGTGGGAAGGGGCGCAGGATGGAGCCTGTCGTTGTTAATTGCCTTGAACACCATACAGGTGACAGTGCGACTTCGTTTGTAAGGTTTTAGTTAAACTAACCAAGTTTATTTTAATTTAAATCTTTTCTATCTCCTCTCTGCTTCAACTTCCTGTCAGAAGAAGCGCGCGTTTTTAGCTTATGCTAATTTTTGAAGTTCAGCCAAGCACTATTTAAGCCAGAGGTGGAAACCTCTCGGTGTGTGAGAGCTTTGCCTCAGATCACGGTCACGCTGCTCAACGTTCGCCTGACCAGCTAGCAGTTTAAATTTATAAGCCATAGTGCTTACTACGTGATTGCTTTGTAAAATAAATTAAAGTGCGGTAGTATTTAGTATACCTTGCTACGCACCCTTTTCGGTAGAGGCCAACTTCCGCGAATTGCTCTGCGAAGCAAAGTTTAATTTAAGTTCTATTTTAATTTATTTAAATTTATTTGATTGTTAAGTTCGACCAAAGTGTGGTCTGTTACGTTCTGTATCTCTCCCGAATTGGGAGGTTTGTATTTAGTAGTGAATTAATAAAAGAGGATTTCAAATCCCTTCACGTGCAGTTATTCTCCAGCCCAGCAGTTACACCAGAACATAGCGTACCTTCCGCTCCCTGTTCCAGTTCAGGACTTAGAACGTAAGGATAAGAACCCTATCACCGAATTTACTATGTCTGCAAAGAGAATACACAGAGCACTAAGTCCTGATACGTTCAGTTCCCCCCTAATTTTGATGGAAAGCACCCGGGGGGACAGGTCTGAAGGTCTCCCACCCCTCTTCCTCTACCACCAACCTATCCAGAGGAATTTCGGCTCGCCGCATATTTAGGGTGCTCCCATGCCGCACGGACACCATACATTTACAAACATCCCTGCTTTTTCTGGGATTCAAAACCGAGTCCTTCTGACGGCAGTCAGCGTCGCTAGTAAATTCGCGCATTGCCTTACAGATAAGGATGTTGCTTTAGGTGCATCTTCGAATTATGTTTGTAGAAACATTAGGATTTTTAGGAAGCAGGAGTTGAGGAAAATGAGCAATGCCCTCACCGGGACTCGAACCACGGACCTCTCGAATACGCGCCGAGCGTGCTGACCACTACACCGCAAAGGCATGCCAACGAGGTGGGAGAAATACCTTATACGTTTAACAATAAAACATATGAACATAGACTTATGTGTGATTAAAGGATTTCCTTAACTCGAAGTGACTATTTTGAAAGTTATGGGTTACGCAACACTGTCTTTCAGTGTCACTAATCACGGTACATTTTTGAAAAAAACAAGTATCACAAACCCAATGAATGAATTTCCAACAGTGCTGACAATCAACTCTGTAAGTATTGACTGCTCTCAGTGACTCAATAGAATCATTTGTAGATTCTTAACAAATTAGAGCAGTGGATAAAATGCAAAAGTTATTTTTCAGTCTTTCGCAAAGTATAATTTATCTTTATCGCACGTAACACAATTATGCACAATATCAATGAAACACTCTATGTAACTTAATACTGATTATGTTCAATAAATGCCGACTGATCACATCTTAGTTGTAGCGGCTGGTAAGATAGTAGTTCGTCCCCGTGGGATGACATATTCTGTTTGTTAACTTATGAAATCTCAGGTCAGAAGTCATTCCATCGGGTTGAGCAGTATGACATTGGCATTTGAATTTATACTATAATTTCTTATGTTTACCTTAACCTTTGAGTTCTGTTAATCCCACAAGAAGCGATGTCTTGTTCTTTGTTGCTACATGATCTGTATACTCTAAAAGAACTAAATAAAAAGGTTTATTTTAACCTTCTTCCGAAACCTGTGTTATTTCATTGGAAAACAAAGATAAATTATTTGGTTATCTACAAGGAGAGAGAATTTAGCATTGATGTAGTTAGGTTTTCTGAGCAATATTTTGTAAACTTAAAATCAGGAAAATTATTCGAGATTTAAAATATAGTTCATCAGAATGCCTTCAAAAAATTTTTACTTCACTTCAGACAAAAGTTTATAAAAACCTTTTAAGAAGGCAATGTACAGAGCAGAGGAATTTCGTTTCCTTAAAATAAACTCTCCAAAGTTAATAAAGCCAAAAATTAACGAAGGCTAGTTCTTCAAATAAAAGAACTTATTAGTGATCTTCATTTCGAAAGTGCATTAAATATGGATGAGTGAGATTCACGGAAGTTCTTTGAAAGTGCTATGACGAACTTATCTGATGTATACACTACATGACTTCCTTGTACGGAATGTTAAATTATACGCATTTTTGCTGCATTTCATTTAAACTTATTTCCACCAATTTCCTTAGAGATAGATTTCTCATTTAATTAATTCAATTCTCACTTTGGGGCACGGCAAAAATGCATAAAACCTAGAAATATTTTTATTAAAAATTGAAAAATATAAAAAAATATAAAACAACAAATACAGTTAAAGCAATCGAAAGAACAATTTTTACAATTAAAATTAGAGTTTCTGCGTAAAAACAAGCAATTCGGCCAGCAGGCGAAAAGGCAGATTTTTCGGTGCACAAAACTAAAAGTTTATTTTTGGTCTCACTCGGCAAAAGTCCCACTTGGCAAAAAGACACTGAAGGTGCAGAAACTGACTTAATTCACTATTCTGCTAAGTTTCAAATGTAAACAGAAAGGGCTGCTATGGTTAAAAAATTAGGCTTAGCTGCACTTAAACAACTTTTAAATCGTTGATAATTCTACAATTATTTCATGCAGATTAACTAAAGCCATGAAGATCTTAACTAGAAGATAAGAACCACGTAAATCAATCATTTTTAAAGCAAAAAATGCACAATTTACCAACATATAAGAATTAAAAAAAAACTGAGCTCCGAGTGGAAATATATACATATACATAAAGTTTTGAGTGAGAGTATATATATACATATATAGTAGGTAATTTTTACTTCTTTTACAAGGAAATAAAAAAACCTACTGCTTAAAAAGTAAAACTGGGTAATTCAAAAAGAACGCACAAGAGAAAAATTGATGCTAGGATTTACGTCAAAACATGTTATAAAGTTTCAGCATTTGGCGTCTTCATAGCAAAAGACGTGTTTAATTTTGTAGTTCAGTATAAAACACCCTTTCAGCTCTAATAGATATTTCACAACTTGCCATTTCAGGCCCTGCTACAAACCTGCCATACACTTTATTCGTAAAAGAACAATCTTATGAATCACTGAACTTGATACTTCACTCTTAGTTACACAAATTGTCACACAGTGCATATACCCCAAAGTCGTGTATGATCATGTGAACAAACTGGATAATGAACAATTTTACAATGAGTCTGTTATGTTCCGTTAGTCCTATCAAAAATCCTTTGAATTCGACACAACGCATTCACCTGGTTTTCTATATTGTCCGCATCTTGCGTAAGAAAAACAAACCGTGCACCTCCAGAATTTGGTTATGTTACATTAAGTTAGAATAGTGAAGTATGGCAATGGATATGACGGCTACCTGCCTAAGAGAAGAAATGCCTTCGTGAAGAATTTTCTAGAGAAAACTGTCTCATATTCACGCTAAACATGCGAGCAACCACGCAAACTAGCCATACGACCAGCACGTTTGCCTGGATTCGAAACCAGGACAAACTGCCAGCATTTAGCGGCCTTGACCAATCGACTGTTGGTGGGGTTTGTCCAGTATAGACGAATAGAATTTTGAGTGACATGCATCGTTACATGAACGCGGAAATCTTCGACATGAATTTTATCTGTGGGATTATGGTTAAAACGGATTATCGGCTCAAAAAATGCTGCTGAAAGAGAACGATTTCTGAGTATCTCCTTTGAGCAGCTGCTCCCTTTCCCTCCGCAATATTCATATCGGCCAGTTTCGAATTCATGCTTTCAAAATCAGCGCGGGAAATAACGATTTAAGCTACAAGAATACTTTTTTACCACTGAACAACGAACGCCTTGCAGCACCTCAAAGCGCCACTTCATAAGCATTTTGTTACTGGTTCAACCTGAGATGTATTCCGAAATATACATGTAAGATAACAAAAATACGTAAATCAGCTTTATGATTTAATTTACTAATAGTCTCTCAATTTCTTATTTTTTACGAAACGAAATATCCAAACGAAATATTTGGATAATTCGTTTCTATATTCCAAACACAACGACATTCTGGACAGCACAGCTTCTAGATTAATCTATGCCACAAAGCTTGCGTAGCGCTGATGACGTATTTAATTGGAAACTTGAATTCTGAGAACTGAAACTTTTCTATCTTAAACCAAAACCTTCTCTTGAATTCGCTGTAGTCTTCCATCTTGCGCACTTTTAGCTTCACCCTCTGTGCTACTAAGACGACATTTCGCTGTGCTGTCTTCCTATCGCAATAATATTCAAAAAGGCAAATGTTCTAGAAAAAATCACGATTAGAGTGACAAGTGAATTATGGCCACAAATGTCAACTGGAAATAAAAATGGAATTAAACTACTTCGACTGCCAAGTTTCTTAATAATTAGGAATTCAAAATTTTAACATTCTAGGCAATCACAATTCTTCCTCTTCAACATGGATCTACGTGCTTCACTATCACTATTTCTGCGTTTCTACGCCTCAGTGCTTCTATACTACTACTTCTCTCTAAATTTGCCTTTATGACATATATATATTCAAAAGAAGCGTACGCATTGGGAAATACACATGCATAAAAAAATGACAAACAGATGGCAACAAAGACCTTAATACTATGAGTAGAATTCATGCTTTTTATACAGGTACCTCCAGCGTCTTTACTAGTAAACTTATAGCGATTAGAGAGGCCCTCGTTTTACACTAGGCTGACACGCCAGCTATGGAACCCACGGAGGGTTTGGTTGTCTTTTTAGATTCCAAATCGGCGTTGGAAGCTATCAGAAACGGAGAGACTAACATCATCTCAGTTATTCATTTCTTACTGTAGCGGTTGCACAACAGGGAAAAATCCTGTGTACTACAATGGATTCCTGCACATGTAAACGTTGATGCAAATGAGTATGCTTATTGTTTGGATAAAGAAGCCAGACACATTGAACAATCCAATATCTCCATCACACCCACTGATGCAAATGCAGTAGCCAGTATACAGACTTCTGACTCATACTTTTAAGAAGCCGCTTATCGTAGACTTCGAGTGTCCTAGAAACATAACACCCATAATAGCTAGAATAAGAAGAAATCACTGTAAGTGCATGGAAATTCATCAGGACAAATCAAGATCAAACATTAACTGCAAAAACTGCCCCGAGGTCCAGCTCACGCAAGACATAAATTTTGAGTACCCGTCTTTCCCCGCAAACATATTAAAACTTTGAATGGCACAACTTATGCAACTTTTGCAGGAAATTCTGTATGGACCTGAGGCACCGGAGCTAGCGGCCTCACTTGTCCGGACCTTTGGGAAGAGATCATCCTGGAACCAGATTTTTAAGTCATATATCTTCTCATTGCTAATTCATGGACACGAGAACAACAGCAACAACAAAAACTTTTCTACAGGTACTGCTGGGGAAAGTTGACTGTCATGGTTCAGATAGAGTTCCACCCGATTAATCGCGTTCAGTGTGGCTTGCTGTAACTCGTCCCGTTGGATGTTAGTGATGGTGTTGTGTATATTCTGCTCCAGTGCGTCAAGAAATCCCGTGGTACTCTGGTATATCTTACCCTTCAGGCTGCACCACAAATAAAAATTACATGTCGATAGATCAGGAGACCATGGAGGCCACAGATCCATCGGGACGGTACAGTCAGATGGGAAACTGAGCATACTGCTTCCAAAGAAGATAGTATGTTGCGTGTGTGTTTCCTATCGCACCGTCCTATCGTCGAATACCCTAACTAAACCTAACAATACGATAGTATTAGTACCGATGATGCATTGAGTCGTTCAACAGTGTATTTGCGATACTGAGACCAGTACTAAAAGCTACACGAGACTGCAGTACAGGAGAAAGAGATGATATCGCCATTTGTGTCAATGCAGTCCTTTTACCTATAGCTTCAATACCGTCTGGCCCACTATTAAAAGTCGAAATTTTATTACTTCTGGTTGATGTAAAAGGCTTGAGAAAGTAATACAAGTACTCTTGACTGCAAGGCATACGCATTTTTTTTTCTGTCAGTACATTTTTAAGCATTCAAAGCAGTTTGCAAAATGCTTTATGATACATCATAATTAGTCTTACTTTTTGTAATCATTTCTTAAGCCTAACGCTGAACAAGTCTATCTCTCATTCACATTTTTAAACCTGAGACATTATATTATTCTTATTTCGAAGCAGCGGACATAAAAAAATGAGCAACGCCTTCGTCGGGACTCGAACCTCGGACCTCTGGAATACGCGCCCAGCGTGCTGACCACTACACCACGAAGGCAACAAAGAAGGCGGGAGAAATACTAAGCCAAATTGAAAATTCTTCCCGTATTTCTTTCGTTAATCCGAAAAGACACTAATTTAAGTAATGTAAAAGCGAAGGTTCGAAAGATGAAAGCGCATTATAGTCACGACCTTTCATATAACATTTCTGATGTGAACAACACCACGTGATTTCCTTGTACAGCCTACTAAATTATACACATTTGTTGCTGCACTTCATTTATGCTTATCTCCTCAAATTTCATTAGAAAGATATTTGAAATTCAATCAATTCAGTTCTTCGCGGCAAGGCAAAAATGCATAAAAACTCAAATTATCTTCATTAAAAATTGTAAGATACAGAAATACCTAAAACACGAAATACAGTTAAAAATAGTTAAAAAAGACAATTTCTACAATTAAAATCACAGTTTCTACAACAAAACAAGCAATTCCGCCAATTTTGTGCACCAAATTTTCGGTGTACAAAATTGAAAGCTAACTTTTAGCTCTGTTGTGCAAAAAGACATCCAGGTTAGTGCACCAACTGACTGATGAGCTATTCTGCTAAGAGTTTGAAATATAAAAAAAATGGCGGCTGGTTAGGCCTAGAGCTATTTAAACTTTTAAATTGTTGACAAGTCCACAATTATTGCGTGCAGATTAACTACATTATACAAACGTTAACCAAAACATAAGAACAATATAATTCAATCCCTTTTAAGGCAAAAAATGTACAATTTACTAAAGTCTAAAAGTAAAAACGCAGGGCTCGTTTTTGAGTTATGCGAGATACATACATGCGTACAGAGATCACGAAAAAAAATTTCTTCCATGTCCATTTTAAATCTATTTTACAATTCGTTTTGCAAGAAAAGAGTCCTTTACTCTGTCCGTACGCACTCAAATGTCACGCAGAAACTTTGTTTAAATGGGCTCGAGAGCGGCCAAAACGGATATTTTTGTTGAAATATGATGCCCGAAACATTTCCCGATTACAGTTCTTACGCAGAAATTGAAGTAAAAGAATGTATGCTAAAGAACTGTATACGTAGAAAAGAACAATGCAAATTTTCTAACTGTTGGCATGAATATTTTAAAACTTCCGTAAGCAATTAATTCTCTAGAATATTTTATTCTTCATTAAATAATGGGATTTCAATGTTGCTAACTAAACTTTTACACCTTTCGGTAATAATTTTGATATTAATGTTGAAAATTAACTTAATACGAAAATTAATTTATTATCAATAAAATTTAATTAGTACTCTTGTTTGTAAATTACACTACTAACTGAGTCTCAGTATTAAGAGTTATTGCCACACTTAAAGATATCGCATCTAGAAACATTAGTACAAGTTATTAAGCACGTAACAGAGAGAGAGATTTTAATACCATTAGTACTTTTAAATGATGCTCCCACAGTAAACAAATATAATATAATCAATATTGATTACGTAGAGTCATTGGAGTTTTTTTTAAATCAACAAACTGAAGAAATCCACAATGCCCTCTCCGGGATTCAAAATTGGGGCCTCCCAAATACGTCGAGCGTGATTTCAGTTACATCGTGAAGGCATACGGAAAGAATTGAGAAAATACCTTATAATTATATTAATAATAAGTCAGTATAGTCAGTATACATTCTAATTCTAATCGAAATTTATGGTTTTGTTTAATCATTATTCTTCCTATAATTTTAAACCCAGAAAATACCAAATGGTAAAAATCACTGAAACCGAGCTCCATCAAAATTCGTTTCCCAATGGTGTAAGCTGATTGCTTTCCAATAGTCATGGCTTTCTCATACTTGGAGGACTACGTGCCATTTGCATTCGTAGAGGTGTCCACCAGGTGGTCGCGTGGTAAGGCCGTTAAAGTGTCGAGGTTTGACCTGGATTCTAATCCTAGAGAAGAGGCTAGCTGAACAGTCAATTTCGTGGTGCTTTCGAGATGCATAACATGAATACAATCCAGTTCCCCTTAGAACGTTCTCCATGAAGATATCTCTTCTCTTATGCAGGTGGCTGCATTGTTCTTTCTCATAACCCACTCCTTTAGCAAATCGTTAGAGAAAGCGATCGTTTTTTGATTGGTAGATTTTGCTCAGCCATAGCCAATTAATCTGCATACCTATCTTCAGAACATCTGAATTAATCCTGTAATATTAATAAGTTATAAAGAATTCAGATTAATTTTGACTTTTATACTTTAAAGGGCCGCCTAACCTGTGTAGTGGTTAGAGTCGCTGACGACCATGCCTAAATGCCCGGGTTCGAATTCCGGAGAAGGCACCGATTTTGTAAATGTATAGTGTCCGTGCGGCATCTGGGCACTCTAAATATATGTCTAGCCGAACGTCCTCTAGAGACTTTGCTGGAAATCCCCTCGTCCCCGAGGGTTACTCTCCATCAAAATTGGAAGCGGAACTGAGCACCGTCACCTGGAAGGTGCTCAAAGCTGTTACCAACGACAGCGTAGCTTGTGAATTTTGTGGGCTTGCGCTGACTATAGGTCATACAAGTGAGCATTAGTCAACACCAAATTATGTTGGGCGGTGAATTGTTTGAGGTGAGTGGGTTAGTTTCGTTTCAATTTATTGGTTGTTGAAATGATGTATTGTGTTGAAGAATTGTGTGAATAGGTTAGGAAGATATTAGAATTTTAAAGGCAATTTATCAGTTTTAGTTAAAAAGGAGCTAAAAAATCACCTTTAATGAGTACAACTGCAATATTATTTTTCCTCTGGAATGAATTTTTTGTACGGAGCGATTTTTCGAAATAGTTATTAACCACTTCTTGATCCGAAACAATAACCTAAATATAAGAAATATTTTGTTTGTTAATGAAAAATATGTCTGAGCGATGATTCTGAAACAAATCTGACCGTTTCCATCATCTGAAATCAACCCAACATAATTTTAAAATATGCATCTTACTAAGTAATATGTCCACATTAAAGTCATAACTAATTAAATTTTGGACGACGTAAATTCGAAAGCTTTATGCTGTTTAATGATTTGTCGTTCTCAGTCTGGTTGTGACAATATTAGTCTTCCCTGAAATTCTTAGACCACTTTTGACGTGACATTATTATGCGTAGCTTACAAATGAGCAAAAAAGAAAACATTTTATTGAAAAATTGCTTTGAGTAGCATAGTATGTATATGAGCATAACTTTTATCAATTTATTTGGTCAGTACGAAAAAACTGATGTATTCCTCAGCACATTCTTTATAAACACAAAAGGAAAATTCAGTAAACCAACCTTTGGGCTCAGCATGGCTTGCTTATCATTACTTCTGGCCTCATTTCTTCCTTTAAAGTTCTGCGTATATTAGCTAAAAGAAGGAAGCAGATCTGCTTAATGGATGATCAACAGGTTTATGTTTAAGTAACCTATGTTTAAATGGACTTCGTATAACCTACGTCTTCTGACTTGCGTATAGACCATTAAGGCGATCGGACAATAAAAGTCAACAGTGCCCTCGCTGAATTTCAATCGCGAATCTTCCGGTTACTAACTGGATGTACCAACCATATCGCCACAAAGATATGCTTGCAGCTGGAGCTTGAAAGAAATCGCTGTCGACATTAAAATAGTCCTCCTTTTGTGAACCAGCTTAAAAATGGTCTTCTGGTTACAATTCTGTTTATAAAATGGATAATGCAGCCATCTTCTCGATCTTTTCAGAATTCAACTAATATTCATATTGGGAGTTTTACAAAGACTCGAATAATTATGGTAAGATCTGATATCGCAGATTGAAGATCTTCCACCGAAGGATGTCGAACTTCTACTTCATATTGTTGGCAACATGAGAGATAGCACTGTCACACAGTAGAATGAGCATTTAGGAAAGTTGTCAAGGCTTCTCACTTTAATTTTCTGACGCAATTCACTTTAATTTCTTTGCTTTATGTCGTCAACAAATCAATTAAAAAACAGTTTTAATGACAAGTCGCCATGAATTAACTACACACGCGTATGTACGCAAGTTTTAAAAACTTACTTATTCAGCAAAAAAAAAAAACAGCTTAAGCTTTCTTGAAAAGATTCTTATATATATGATTAGATGCCTAAAATCTTGAGAAAAGTTACCTTTGTGCTAAACATGGCTTTCTCAGCTCATAGCGGCAAGATAATGCATGGGCCAGATAATGTGCCCTTGTTTAACGTTTTTTGAAACCAAGACAGAACAACCAAGAATAGCTGAATGTTGAACTGCTTTAGACATCGATTTGCTTTTGGTCTATATTCGAAACACTGGTAAATTTTCAAAAATATATGCAGTATCTTACAGAAGAAAATCTGAATGCAAGAAATACGTTATTAGATCCGCCGTTCAGTCATAGCCTTTGCATTTGTTGATTATAAGTAAATATAGTGCCATCACACAGGCAACCTAACTACACAGTCCAGTCACATTAATGTGACCACCACGTACTTTCCATGTCAGAGTTAAATAACCAATCACAGAAGGCAGGTGGCAGCACAGTGCAGTTGAGCGTATATAAAGGGTGTGTGAGGGCTTCGGAAAACATTTCAGTCGTTGGCGTAATGCAGAAACGAAGCGATTTATCCGACTTTCAAAAGGGCATGATCATTGGCTTTCGGGCCAAGGGTGGAAGCATTTCCGAAACGGCTGAGTTTGTGAACTGTTCGCGTGCCGCCGTGGTAAAAGTGTACCGTGCATGGCAAAATGGGACTGTCCAAAATCAGCGACGTGGCAAATGTGGTGCACCACGGGCCATAGATGACAGAGGCGAACGACGGTTGCGGAGATGCGTTCGGGCAGATAGACGGGCTACCGTTGAGCAACTGACCACCAAAATGAACCAAGGGGCTACCAAAAGTGTCTCCCAAAGTACTATTCAGCGAACATTGCTGCGTCTGGGCCTCCGAAGCAGACGCCTGGTTCGTGCACCTATGCTGACTGCTGTTCATCGACGGCGAAGGCTAGAATTTGCACGCCAGTACAGCAGCTGGACGTCCACTGAGTGGCGACAGGTTGCGTTTTCGGATGAATCGCGTTTTATGCTCCATCGGACAGATGGACGTTGGCGTATAAGGCGTGAAACCTCTGAAAGGAACCACCCTGCAACCATTGCCGGAACGGTCCAAGCTGGAGGCGGGAGCATTATGGTCTGGGGAATGTTTTCCTGGCATTCTCTAGGTTCACTGATCATTGTGGAAGGCACAATGGATCAATACAAGTACGCATCTGTCCTTGCGGACCATGTTCACCCCTACATGCGCATTGTTTTTCCTCAGGATGATGGCATCTTCCAGCAGGACAATGCGAGGTGCCATACAGCTGCCAGTGTACGTGCGTGGTTCGAAGAGCACCAGGATGAGTTTACCGTCCTCCCCTGGCCAGCAAACTCACCTGACTTAAACCCAATCGAGCATCTGTGGGACCATCTCGATCGAGTTGTTCGCGCCATGGATCCTCAACCGCGTAATCTAGCGCAGCTGGCCACGGCATTAGAGTCGGCATGGCTCAACATCCCAGAGAACACCTTCAGGGACCTATGTGACTCTCTTCCTGCACGTCTCGCAGCAGTCCGCTCTGCGAAAGGTGGTTATTCTGGCTTTTGACAGATGGTCACATTAATGTGACTGGACTGTGTATCAAACGAAAACTTTTTTATCACGCACCCACTGTTAAGGATATTTTACGTTCACGCCAAAAAGGCGCTAATTGGCTTCTTTTAGATGGCAAGCTGAGCCAAGCGTAGGTATAAGAACTAGCTGTTCATTCACTGTTACCTGCTGTTTCTGTTTCCAGTGTATCCTGTATGTTCTGTTGTGCCATGAAATAAATGTGATTTAATATGTAACGTGATGTCTGCCGCCTGCTTAATCTCCGGTTTTAAGTAACATTCTTGGTGTCAGAAGTGCCCGTGTTTTCAAGCAAGAATTTATGAAGAAAAGCTCTGGAGTAACGCGTTGTAAAGTTGTTGTGAATGAAGAGGGGACTTGGAGATGAAGGCGGTGAATTCTTTAAGGTAAGTGGGTTAGTTTCGTTTCAATTTATTGGTTGTTGAAATGATGTATTGTGTTGTAGAATTGTGTGAATAGATTAGGAAGATATTAGGACTTGAACGAGTATGAAGAGTAGGAGTGTATTTGTAGTTAGAGTGACTTAGAATATTCTTGTATGTATTATGTATTTAAGTTGTTGTTTAATGTACATGTTGCATATTAAATTGGAAGTGTTATTTTAAATAGTAGCATTGTACGTAATAAATTAAGTGAGAATGGAGGGGTTAGACAGGTCAAAAATGAAGCGTAGGTCAGTTCAAGCTGCTACTACAAAATTATTGAACAGTATTGAGGGAATATTTAAGGATTTAAATAGTATTGATTTAGATACACTAAATGAAAAACTGCAGTTGATTATTGAAAAGGAGAGTGCACTCGATGAGTTAAACTTAGGTATAGAAGCTTTGTTGCCTGTTGAAGAAATTGAAAGTGATGTCTCAACTTCCATAGATTATTCAGAGAAGCTTTCCATTTGGAAGTATAGAGTTAGAAATCAAATTGCGAGTTTGAAGGGTCCTGAAATATCTGACACATCATATTCTCCACATATTGTAAATGCAAGCAGAACAGTAAAACTTCCTAAATTACACATTAAGCAATTTTATGGGGATCCGTCATTGTGGTTAGAATTTTTTGGACAGTTTAAGTCAGCTATTGATAAAAATTGCAATCTTTCTAAAATAGATAAATTTAATTATTTAAAATCGTATGTAAGTGGTCAAGCTGCGAGTTCGATTGCTGGATTGGCGATAACGGAAAGCAATTACGAGGTAGCCCTTAATATACTCACCAGTAGGTTTGATAATACCAATACCTTAATACAAACTCGCATGAACAATTTATTAAAAATTCCTGCGGTTCATAATTCTCTAGAAGAGTTAGAGAAAATTTTTCGATAAAATTGAGGGACAAATAAAAAATTTAGAATGTTTAGGCATAAAAACTGAAACATTTGGTAATTTGTTAATGCCAATAATTTTCGACAGAATGCCAAAAGACTTTCTCTCGGAATTTAATAGAAAATGGCAGAGTGACTTTACTTTCCATGAATTACTTAAGTTTCTAGAAGGTGAAATTCAGTCTAGGGAAAGGACATTAGTTCGAACATTTAGTTCGAACGAAACCAGATTCACCTAAAATTAAAACAGAGACTTTTAATAAAGAAGACAGAAATAATTTAAGAAAATCTAATTATAATAAAAGATACACAGATCATGGAAGGCCAACGGGAAGTTATGCTACCACTATTAAAAAGAGCTGTGTATTTTGTAATAGCCCAGAGCACGAATTTTGTGAATTTAAAACAGCAGAACATAAAAGAAATAAAGGCTGAAAATAGGTGTTTTGGTCTATATTCGAAACACTTAATTTCATATCGACCATCGGTGAACTTCAGATCACTTTCGAATTACTCTATTAAACACTTGTCATTGACAGATAATTCATCCCTATCTTTTATACCTAAGCTTTCTAATTCCCATAAAACTTGAATATCTGTTGCTATATTCAGGTTAGAAGATACTATATTTACACAACTAGAGTTATAGCACGACTGCTGAATTCCCTGCAAAGTGAATCCGAAAATTGTCGGTATGCAGTTAAGAGTTTTACTTAATTTCCGAAACTCAGAACATTCAATAGTATTCCAAAACACATCTTCTCCTATTAATACAGTTACCGACTGATCATTTTTACTTTCATCAGCTAAAGTAATACTCTGACTTTTCAAAATATTCTGAATTTTATCACTTGGCACTGCAATCGGCGCCGCCGTAATTGCATCTGTAACTAGAGCTTCGATTTCAATAAATTTATCTGAACTATATCTACTCGTTCATTTTAGTTTAACTACGTCGTATAACTTTACAGTTGCTTTAGATGAACCAAAAGAATAAACTGATAATCTCTCCTTTCTGATAGGTTCTAGTTTTAAGGAATTAGCTAAATGTTTGGTACACCATGACCGTTCCGATCCATTATCTAACAAAGCACGCGCAGTTTTTGAAATGGTTGACTGATTTACTGAACTCGCAATAACTGAACATGTTAATCATAACAATGTACTGGTTTTAGATACTGTAGAATTACATTGCATAATGACAGCATTGTTTTCTGACTCGCCTACACTTGTATCAATTGGATTTTGCCTTTCAGTTTTATTCTTTTGGTTTAACGGGGATATCGAGAAAGCATTTTTAATGATAAAATTTGCCGAAGAGGATCGTAAATTTATAAAATTTCTGTGGCTTTCCGATAATGAAAATGCTGAGTATAAAGTTATGCATATGAATAGATTGCCGTTTGGTTGCAAAATTTCGCCTTTTATATTAACTAGTACTATTAAAACCCACATTAGGAAATATGAGAACTAATCCTGATTCAGTACGCATGTTAAATACATCATTATATGTCGATGACTTATATTTTGGTGCAGAAAATACTCAGGACGCATATGAATTATCAAATGATGCGGTTTCAATTTTAAAGGCAGGTGGATTTAACTTGCGCAAATTGAGATCCAACTCTCCGAAATTGGAAAGATTATGGGGTTTGAATAATCTCAATGTTGAAAATGGTAAAAGACAGCTGAAAGTGCTAGGTGTGAATTGGATTCCTGAGGAGGATATCCTTTTCCTGGATGTTAAACCGTTGCTAGATAAATTAAGTTTAGTGAAAAGTATTAAACGTGGTGTTCTGCAAGTAGCGGCCATGGTTTTTGACCCATTTGGTATTTCAGCTCCGTTTGTGGTCAGAATAAAACGTTTGTTGCAAGAGATTTGGGAGAAGGGTATAAATTGGGATGAAAAGTTACCAGATGATCTCTTAGAAAAGTGGTTAATATGGTGGTCGGAAATAAAAGAGTTAGGACAAACAAAGTTACAAAAGCATTGGTTTGTTGTGGTATGTGAATCGTCAGGATACCGAAGTTGAATTGCATGTATTTTGTGATGCGTCACCAAATGCGTATGTGGCGATTGCTTATTTTCGTTATCAGGATAGTTGTGGTAATACAAAGGTGTCATTTGTTATGTCAAAAAATAGAATTGCTCCTTTGAAGAAGATTACCTTACCTCGTCTAGAATTAATGACAGTTTTGATTGGTGCAAGAGTTGGAAAATATATTCGCAACCTTTTTGGGGATTTGATCACTAACCAGATGTATTGGTCTGACTCGGAAATAGCTTTGTATTGGGTCCAGGGTAGTGCTAAATGTTGGAAACAGTTTGTCGCTAATCGTGTGTTAGGAGTTCAGGAAAACACATATCCTAAATGTTGGTTCCACTGTAAGTCTGAAGATAATCCAGCGGATTTAGTGGCAAGGGGTATCTCAGTCGGATGTTTGATTTCGAGTGAAAAGTCGTTTTACGGACCTCATTGGCTACGCAAAAGTAAGGAATGTTGGTCTACGCAGTTGAATCGATCTCAGTTAGATAAGGCTGTTGGGGAAGAGGAGGAAAGGGGAGTTATAGTTAAGAGTATGGTGGTAAGGTTGAGTTTAGTTGAAGAACTGTAGAATAGATTTTCTTCATGGAATCGATTGCTTAGGGTTGTAGCTTGGTGTTTGAGGTTTATTGGTAATACCAGGAATTCTAAAGTTCTGACACCCTACTTAGAAGTAAGAGAACTTAATCAAGCTCACCAAGTTATAATTAAGGCAGTTCAAAGTTCTGAATTCCACGATGAAATTGCTAGGCTAGAAAGCCATAGTGCTTGAATGTCTCAAATAAATTATATCAGTCAAGCCCTTTTTTGGATAAAGATGGAATTATGAGAGTTGGGGGAAGATTAAGAAATGCGAATTTGCCGAAAGAAACTAAATATCCAGTTATTCTTCCCAAAAGCAGTCAAGTAACGAACTTGCTTATAAATCATTATCATTTGAAGTATCGACACGCAGGGTTGCAGTTGACGCTTTCTGCCCTTCGCCAAAATTATTGGATTATTGGAACGCGATCAGCAATTCGTAGAATTATAAGAAGCTGTGTGATTTGTATTCGTCATCGCGGGGAACTATCTGTACAACTTATGAGTGACTTCCTGCATTTAGAGTAAATATAGGGAGACCATTTTCACGAATAGGGACCGATTTTGCCTGACCATTTCAAGTTTACCATAAACGTGGCAGAGGAATTCGACCAACGAAGATGTATGTATGTTTGCTTGTGTGCTTCGTCACGAAAGCTGTTCATCTAGAAGCTGTCAGTGACTTGAGTTCCAAGGGGTTTATTGATGCTCTAAAACGGTTTGTGGCACGTAGAGGAACACCACAAATAATTTATAGTGACTGTGGATCAAATTATGTTGGTGCACGAAATGAATTGAAAATGTGGACTTCAAAAGCCGTTGGGAGTTTCTTAGCAGATGAGAAGGTTGAGTGGAAACTTAATGCTCCTTCCGCACCTCATTTCGGAGGCCTCTGGGAGGCTGCAGTGAAAACTATGAAATTTCACATGAAAAGAGCGATTGGTTCGCAGATACTAACCGTCGAAGAGTTCAATACATACCTTGCCGAAACAGAAGCAGTAATGAACTCCCGACCCCTTATTCCAGCATCAGACGATCCTGATGATCTCTGCGCACTCACTCCAGCACATTTTATTATTGGTACTGAAATAAAGCGAATACCTGAACCTAAATTACAATGCGCGAGCGATGGAAGCTGGTGACACAGCTTTCGCAAGCCTTTTGGAAAAAATGGTCTAGGGAGTATCTTATGCAATTACAATTGAGAAATAAATGGAGGAAATCCAGGACTAACATGAAAACAGGAGATTTAGTGTTAATTAAAGAGGAAAACCTACCTCCGTTAAAGTGGAGAATGGCTCGAATTGTACAAGTTTATCCCGGTAGTAATGAAAAGATTCGAGTTATCAAATTAAAAACTGCCTGTGGTGAATTACTTCGACCAATACATAAACTAGTACTGTTAATGTCCGAGAGCTGAACTATATGTTATTTCACTTCTTTTGATTGTAATCAAGTTCTGTTTTAGTAGATTATTTCTACATTCCTGATTTATGCGGAAAGTGCTCATTACGCTTCACTATGCTGAGCTTTGTATTCTAAGTGTTCTATTTAATGATTTGTTAAACTATAGGTATGTATATTTATTTCGTGTAATTCTATAATGTTGATATTCTAAAAGGCCATCGGGCCCCAGTATGTTAAGGATATTTTATGTTCACGCCAAAAAGGCGCTAATTGGCTTCTTTTAGATGGCAAGCTGAGCCAAGCGTAGGTATAAGAACTAGCTGTTCATTCACTGTTATCTGCTGTTTCCAGTGTATCCTGTATGTTCTGTTGTGTTGTGCCGTGAAATAAATGTGATTTAATATGTAACGTGATGTTTGCCGTCTTCTTATTCTCCGGTTTTAAGTAACACCGACATAATTAAAGAATAAAAAAAGACAGTAATGTTAATTAAAAGAATATTTGTATCAATCCTAAGACTGATTTATTAAGAAAAGAAGAAAATTCTTTTAATCAGAATTCGAGAGCATTCAACGTCAGTATCAGTACGTAATGACCAGTGACAGTTAAAATCAGAACTGGCTTGGACAAACTTGAAAAATAATTAAAATGAGACCGGTTTTTAAGGACCGTAAAGCCTTAAATGAGAAACGACATCTTTAACTATTACCCTAACGTTCCGTTTAATTTTAACAATAAAGGAAAGGGAAATAATTTTACTGATTCCTTTTAAACAAACACCCTTCGTACAAACTGGCCTTTAAAAAAATCTCATTCTCATTCAAAAATGTTGTTGGATTTTGCGCGACCCCCTATTGCATATTCCGCCGCCCATAACCCTTTCTGTTAATGAGTTGCGAGTTATTAATTGGCCTGGGTGGCAGAATCTAATTAGTTGGAATTTTATTTCTTAGCCATCTCACTACCTCCACTCTCCCCCACGGCACATATGTGTTCAACCACCCCCTTCTCTGCAGAGCCTTCTCATCTTTGTGTACATTCTGTACAAGGCTCGAGTTTTCCAAAAGGGGGGAGGATGGTAAGAGATTAGGGGGTGGCGAAAGATTGGATTTCCGCATAGCTTTTTTTCTCCCTAAAACAACTGATTCATTAAAAGCGCTTGGGCTTGCATTTTGAAAAGTCAGACAAAGCTTGCTTTCTCCTTAACTTGTTCGAAGGTTGCGCGCCGAGAGAAAGGGACTGTTTTTTGTATGTATGCGTACATACTTGTTGGGATGCAGCGGGGCTGCAGTTTGTTATGGAAGTTTGTGATCATAGAAAAGTGCTTGAAAATAAAGCTAAGATATAAAGCTTGAATATCTGAGTAATTCCAGGAATTGTAACAAAAGGATAAACAAAAGCTGAATGTCAGAGCTAATCCAAGAAATTTTAGTAACAAGATTGATAAATGCTGAATGTTTTGATTAATCAATGAAATTTTAATAAAGATTCAACAGTTTAATTCCAGAAATGGTAGCAAAGTGTTGTAAGCGATTATCGGGTCATTTTTGGAGCCTATAAAAGTAAAAACTCGGGCGAGATTCTAAGGACAGATCCTTCACTTGCTAGCTGACATGCTAACCGCTTCCACCTTATAACAGCGTAAGCAAAAAACGGTAATTACTTATATTTTCCTCACTTAAAGGACCACTGAGAAGAGGCATGAGACCTAATCGGCCCGATGCTGACGAGTTACCGTCCCTTTTTAGTTCACTATTTTAGTTCTTTTTCTAGAAGTTGTTAGGACGGTCTGAGCGTAAAAACGTGAAAAATCAACTGTGCAATTTTAACCACGGATCTTCAAGTTTCCAGTTGAATGTGCTAACCCTTTTCACCACAAAAGAACGCGCGGGGGAATGATACATTTACTTCCATCATAACTATATTAAAAGGAAGAGAAAATTGGTGTTTGAACACTTCTGAAGTAACTTTTATATAAATTTCATGCTGATAGAGGAATGGTTTATTATTAATAGGAAAGAATTAGATATATGTATGTAAGTTCAGTGTAAAAATGGGTGACTGATATTTAGAGCATTTGAAAATTGGTAAAGCTCTACTAATATCTTAGATCTATTAAAAAGCCACATAGTGAACAAATTCCATATTTTGATGTTAGAATCGTTTAAATATTTATTGTGTTTAAATTGCTTCAATAATTTAGATACGTTTACATATTTAATTAATAATAATTGGTAATTCCGAATATCTGCAGCATTTATATAATTAATAAAAAGATTTCTAATACCTTTATATTCATATTTTGAGATTTTTAATTTTCTAATTATCCACTTCCTTTTAAACTCGAAAAATATATTTGTTTTTATTTGTATATATTTTTATGTTTTTTAAACCCGAATGTTGGATTTATCATGCTTGTATACATGGTTGTGTATTAGAATTTGTATATTATGATACCGTATTCGTGCAATTTATAATTAAATGATAATTTTTATAAACTTTTGCATGATAACTCTAATTAAAGGAAAGTTGTTCCCTAGTTAATGAAAGTTTGTTCAAAAATATTTATTTAATTGAAATTATTTCAGTTAAAGCAGAAGCATAAACATTGTAAATAAAATTTCACAGTTTAATTTTATGCAAAAATACATGTACAGCACATGTTATTTTATTAACTATTTCTTATTTACTATTTTTGGGGGAATGGAAAGGGTTTCAAAACTGAGCTTTCCTCAAAAATAAACGAGAAAACGCTGTTCTGTTAGTTGCGGTCAAGCGAACATGTGGTCTTCTATTTCTTTATTTTTCTTTTTCTGTTACACATTTCGGCTACTAGTATTTCGATTCGAAAAATAGTATTTAGTATTAATCTCCCAACTTTTTAAAGAGGAATTTGTTGGATATTTTCTTCGAAAAGTGTGAAAGCCCCTTTGAGGAACATTTTTATCGTGCAATTCACTTTAAGAGGTTGTTAAATTCCTGACGTAGATGAATCATTTTCGCACTTCGGTCGCGCGCTCGGACTGTGTCTTCTGAAAGAAGGATGCAGATGCTTACAGTAGTAATTACTGTCATAAATAAATAATATTGGGCACTTTTTGGCTTGCTGTATTTCAATATTTCACTATGCTAAAGCCCATTATGATTTGGAAAACGCTTAGAAACTAAAATGCGTTTTGGGGGGAAGGTAGATATTTTTTACCTATTAACTATTTTTTATTGGACTGTAATATATACTTATAATATCACGAAGGATTCACATTCTTGTAGTCGTAATTTCTGCGAAAAATTAATAAGACTGGGAAATTTTTGGCTTGATGTATTTCAGTGTTTCTCTGTGCTAAAGGCCATTGTGATTTGGAAAATATTTAGGAAAGAAAATGCGTTTTTTGAGGGAGGGAGTGGGAGAGAATTTTTATTTGTCAACTAACTTTGATTGGGTTGTAATGTATATTTGAAGTTATTTGATTCCAAAATTTTTGTTGCTTTGTTTTCCCTGCCGTAATTTGCAGTTGTTGTGGCTTGATTGCATTTCTAAATCAGTATAACAAGCAGTGGCTACTGATACAAAGTTGCTTCTTATATGAATTTGCTCTTATTTATTGCTTCCGTTGACATGTGACTCGTTATAGATATCATAGATCACTCGTTCATAATATAATTCGGTCGCCTTCTGAGACCTAGTGGGCTTAGTATAGTGAGACCTAGTATAAGGTGGTAACTAGGCATAATTTGTACTTAGCGTACTTCGTAATTAAGTTCGTACTTGGCAACTTCTCGCACAGGCGCGAAGATGAGTACAACAGAAAAAGAATGCGGTCAGAACTTAACAGTTAATTTAACAATAAATTCAAAGGTGGAGATGTACTGCTAGACTACACTCATCAATTAAATTTACTTGCACTGGCTATATACTAGATGCCCAGAATGTGTAGCCGCTTCTAAGATTAACAGCTGGAGGATAAAATAGCAAACGCGCGCTTCACTAGCGAAATGACGTTCTGTCTAACCTTGCAGAGAAATTGAACCGAAAAATGTGTAAAACCCCTCGCCGGGGCTGGAAACTGGACCTCTCGAAAACGCTCCGAGTGTGCTAACCGTTACACCACGATGGCTTGCAGAAGGAGAGAAAAAATGCCTTACAACCTTTGCATTTCAACAGTTAGTTAGTCTTTCAGCTACTTAATTTTCATCCTTGCCAGGAAATGCGAGGAGAAATAAGAGAATTCAGAAAAGGCTCAAAAACTAAAATATCTGTTAAAAAACTAAACAGGACCCCATAGCCTCATCTGGTGTACCCTGGACAACGTTCTCGCTGATGAGATAAATAAATAACGGATGAGTATTATCCATTGCCTACGAATGCATTAAACTGGAAGTATCCGGCCATTTGAAATAACAGCATATCTTGATACTTTTCAGTAACAACAAGCTTTAATAAAATTTCTGTTTAGCATAATTAATAAAAGACTATTTTAATGCCCTGTACTGCATACCTGGTATACATAGACGTTTTAACATTTGTATTCTATGCTTAGAATTTTTTACACGAAGATAAGTGTGTTAATATTTTTTGCTGGGTTAAATAATTAATCGACAGTAAATTATGGTTAGGATTTTAGGCTTTATACTAATTTTTTTTATTTGTTGAAGGTTCTTCAGAGAAATGCATTAAAGAAGACAAAACATTTACTTCTGTTTTTGTGCTTTATAAAAGAAAGACAATCAATTGTTAAAGAAACATATGCTAACGGTGTGGAATAGGATTCTAATTTTCCTGAGAGTTTCTCAGAGTCAGATTCATGTACAGTAAAACCTCCCAAAGTGCACGTCCTCCAGATACCGAAACGTTCATAACTCAACCATTGTTTATGGTCAACTATTCATCAACGATCGACTCTTGTCGAATTTATTTATTTATTTGAATACCAGTATCGTGATGTTCTAGGGAAGCAACGAATCTAAGAGAAGAATCGCAGGACCATTCGCTCGCATATATTCCCTGAACCCGAGGGGAAGAAAAGAAACAACAACCATTCCCTTATTTCCCAGAAAACAATTCTTTTCGCAGGCTCGCTTCATCGCGAAGATGGACATGGAAGTTAGGGTTGAGGTTTCGGCTGTGAGATTTATGGGCACGCTCGGGTCAGAACAAGCGGCCGACAGTGACGTCATACTGCCCAGTACAAGGAAAAGGAGAAAAAAGGGAGGAAGGGGAAAAAAAAAAAAGAAATTTTGGGAGGGCTAGGAATTTGATAAATGGTCGCCCCCTCCTTCTTTCTCCTCGAGTTACAATTGTTTTCATCGGGTACCTTCCCTGAAGGAGGGTTGCCATAAGAGTTACGCTCATCCTCGCCAAGATGGCTAGAAATTTTATGAAGTTTTTTGTCTTCCTAAATCCTTTTTTAATGACGAAATCTAGACAATCACTTTTATTAGCTTTTACGTATTCTTTTGGTATATATCAGATATGAAAAAACTGATTGCACTGCCAGAGAAGTTTAAAGATTTCAACGTTTAATCATTTCTATATAACTAACTCTGCAACCGAAGCAAATTTTTGCATTCTAAAAATTCAGGCGAAACCTAATTTTCTTTAGAAAATTGAAAAACATTTTGAATTTTATAAAACATTTGACATTAGTTTTTATGTCAATTATGATTAACTCTGCTACAAACTATATTTACTTATATGAGATGCAATGCATTCTTATATCTATTATTATTAATTATTCTTATATTTACAATGCATTCTTATATTTATTCTTATATTACGTGCGAAACCGCAGATTTTTTTCCCTTCATACGCGCACAGGATTTCAACGTATAAAACATTCACAATAATCCAAATAACGTACTACCAACTACACTTCTGGATTAGGCGGCTATGCCAAAATATGAAATAACATTCATGAAAAAAAAAACACGAAGACCGTGACCTGGTGGCTAATTGGATCACTGCATATTCGACTGTTCTCTGACATCTAACTTGCACTATAAAAAATCAAGCTCCTTTTACAGTATATCAAGAATTTATTTTCAGCATAAATTTCTTTTGCAAAAATATTATAAAAATTATATCGAAATTTAGACTATGGCACGTGAAGAACTGTGTAAATTGTAATACATAGCAAAATATATGTATTACTTGCATAACAAGAAGCATTGCCTAAGATATATTGCACTACGTAAATAAAATTTAATGTATATATCAGCAAATAATTCGGTTCTGCAATGTGATCAGTTGGGGAAAACAATCTACTACGTACTACACACTGGTTATATATTCGATGATGCCCCATACGCTATTGTAAATCATCTGCGGAATCATTAGATTCTTATAAACTCGCAAATGAATTCATATTAAAAACTCTTTCAGGCATGTACTTTTATTTTTATGTGCCTCTAAAGCAATTTTATAATACACTCTGTACCTATTTTTTATGATGCAAACTGAAACATTATGCACGTATTTGTAACTGTTGACTACTGGACCGTATTTACCATTATGTATGATTCTATTTGGTACCAGACCATGTCTTACCCACTGGATTGTGGACATGTTCTTGACCTGGTGGCTAATTGGAGATGGGTTAGTGTCTATTCCACTTCTACCTGTATCTCTACTGAGCTCTAACCTAGGTATCTACGCGCTTGTTTCTGGCCTACCGTTAAGTCTTGCGTTTTCTACATACAATACAACAATGCTGTATAATGATAGCACTATTGTATTGTAACCTACTGGATTATAAACTAGCTTAAACTGGATTATAACTAGCTTTAACTAGATTAGCTACTGGATTATAACTAGCTTTAACTAGATTAGCTACTGGATTATAAACGCTTTTCTCTACCCTACAATTACTCCTTTATACAATGCGACAGCACTGTGTGAAGACAATACTATTTTATTAAAAGAGAGTATTATTGTTATGTAGCCTACGAGGATATAACCGAGGTATCCAAAACGCTTATCTTCGCTCTAACCATGTCAGCTTGCATTGTCATTATACAGTATAACAGTGCTGTCTAAAGACAGAACTGTTGTGCAATAACTCTATCTTGTGTCTACAATAACTCTGTAACTTTGTACTATAACTCTATCATGTGTCTGGCCTATCATTGCGTCTTGCATGGTCTACATGCAATACAACAGTGCGGTATAAAGACAGCACTATTGTTCTGTAACCTTCTGGATTATAAACTAGGTATTCAGCACGCTTTTCTCTGCCGTACAATTAGTCCTTGCAATATCTTTATACAATGCGACAGTGCTGTGTGAAGACAGCACTGTTTTACTGCGTAAAAACAGCATTACTGTACTGTAACTTACAATGTTGCAATCGAGATATCCTTCGGGCTTGTTTTCGTTCTAACCATTACGGCTTGCAGTGGCTTTATACAGTAAATAGTGCTGTGTAAAAACAGAACTATTGTACTGTAACCCACTGGGTTGTAATCCGAGTATACAGTATATTTATCTCTATCATAACATCAGGCTTTGTAATGTCTTCATACAAAACAGTTATGCAGCAGGACTGTACCTATATCTCAAAAGGCTGGGTGATTTGTCCATTTACTCTTATCTCATCCTATTCTATTTAGAATATCGGTAATGGGTTAAATAACCTTGTATTATGACATGAAAAAATTGAAAAATATTTTATATGCCGGTTTCGACAAAGGCAAAATTAATAACAGATTTATGCACGTTATTCTAACTTACAAAGAGGTCGAAAAAATAAGACATAAGAATAAAAAAAATAAGACGTGAAACATGAAATAATGTGAGATTTAATTTCTGATAAGTTAATAATTATCTAAATGGAATTTCCACGAGTTCCTCATTTGAACATGAATCATTTTTCTTTAGAAAATTTTTTATAAATGCATTTCTTATAGCTTCAGTATCTTCAATCCCAAAGCAGCGCGATCTGAAACTATCGTTTCATCCAATTTATAATGTTGACTCTATCTATATATTCTCTATCTATATAACTCTACCTATATCTTTAATAAATAAAAAAGTCTAGGTTGCAAACTATATATATACATCATAATTACAAAACATTTTTTTACTTTATTAATTATGAATTTCAATTTTCATCTTTATGAAAAATAAGTTCCAAATTTCTTACTTTGTCTTATATACATATGTAACTGCTTTTTGTAAAGGAATGAAAGACAAGAAATGATTATAATAACTTACCTATCTTTGTATATTGTAATAACTTCCCCATCTTTGTATAAGACCTAAAATGAAGGCCGAGCTGTGAATTGTGATAAAGGAATATTTCCTATTTAGGCTACGTCTGAAATAATATTGTCAAGGCTCAGTTGAAAAAAGGCTGAATCAGGAAATCATATTTTTAGGGAATATAACCCTCGAGTGTTATGGCGAGAGGAGTTGAGTAAATCAACGTAGTTCTTTGTCTGCTTTTACTGTATCCACGAAACATTTACAAAAAAAAAAATACGAACTTAATATACCTTAAAATATTTTTCGTAAAAGAAACGATGATAAATTAACCTTAATACCTTTCTAAACAACAGGATATATGCAAGTAGGATTGAAAACACTTCCTCATTTTTAACAGGCAGCAAAGCCTTGTCGCAAGGAAAACTTCTTTGATTATCTGCATACTGCTTCTCGTACCCCATTACTCGTATCGAAATTCTTGCTTGTGAGATCGTCCGTAAGTGATTCCACCCAAAAACCTACTAAAATGATGGTCAGACATCCCTCATTACTGCGTTTTTCATCTTTCAGTGAATGACAGTCAGTTCTCTTCTTGAGTATGCAGAAATAGGAAATTGCTCTCCGATTAGGCCATCATGGATCCAGCAGAAAGAGAATATCCAGCAGAAAGAGTAATTTCTGCTGGATTCATATTTTCCATCAACCCAACAGGTTTGAACACATTGAAGATTGAGTCTGAAGCTGAAAAGGACAACTAATTCACTGCAGATGCGATTCATTTTTATCGCCATAAACGATCCGTAAGCTGATTTAATTTTGACCTTGATAGAATTTGCTGTAACAGATTAAATTAGATTTTTAATTTGCTGCATCAGATTTTGGAACTGCAGTTTTTATTTCCACTTCTGTCAAATTCAACTCAAACTCATGATGGATGCCAGAGTCGGAGCAGCCCGTGCGCCTGCAGCGGTGGCAGAATTTGAGGCCGGCAAAATTTTAGAATTTAGAGAAGCGCCGAGCAATAAAATTTTGTATAAGGCAATTTTTTTTATTCAGAGGATTTCCTGGGTAACAGAATTTAAGGGAGGCGAAATTTTTAGAATGTAGGGGGACAGAATTTAGATCAGTCGAGAGACAAAATGCTTAGGGGCGACTGGGGATTAGGGGACCGAATCGCCAAATCCTGGTGGTGGAGAATCATCATCCACCACCTTTTAGTTCGGGCGCCACTGTAGAGACATTAGGTTATTTAGAAGCGGGAAAGACGAAAAATGAACAATACCCCAGCCGGGACTCGAACCACGGACCTCTCGAATACGCGTCGGGTGTGCTGACCACTACACAACGAAGGCATGCTACGAAGGCGGGAGAAATACCATATAAGGAACGTAAGCGGGAGAAAACTGTTTAATTATTTCTAATACTATGATAAGGAAGCGTTCTAAAAATTAAAAAGGTTTTCATGATTACATATCTAAAGAACGTAAAATAAAACATGTATAAAGAAGATAAGTTAAGCTATTAATTTGCATTTGTAACTCGATTATCCTTCAACCAAAAATTATGACGCCAAATAAAGAATTCTTCGCCAGATGAAGACTCCCGGTCGCCAAGCGCCAGCGTGTGTACGCTGCGAGAAAAAGGAGGGGAAAACGAAAACCTCTTCCATCAAAAACGTCCATCTGTCTTCCCGCACCACTCTCTTTTCTCCACCAAACAGAGACGAAAGCTGGGATGAAGAAAAAAGAAGAAAAATCTACTTTTTTGATTACTTACTCCACTTAGAATTTAAGAAATGGCTCTGTGTTCGCTGTTTAGACTAAATTGATTTGGCACTCAGATAAACTAGACATCATCTAATGTATCATCACTCATAAGTAGTCGGATAAAAATCGCCAAAGATGCCAATATCATCCATAAAGAGGTTACGAGATAATGCACTGTTTTAGTATCGGACGATAATCGATATCATTTTTCACTGATATTCTTTTTTATCCGTTCAGAAACTTTTTTTTCTTTGCATAAAAATTGGGATTTAAGAAAAAAATGAGAACATTTATGGTATCATGCTTTTTCAAATTTTGTTTATTATTTGGTGTATAATTTGGGAACATATTTGACTTCAATGAAGTGTACGTACTTTTCTAATCATAGTGATACGCAAATCACGCCGACATTGAGGAACAGCTTAATATAATAAGATGCTGATGCGGTGATATTAGTAGATTGAGTATCTCATTCTTTTTTATCAAGAATGTTAAAAACTGTTTCTTCGCAGTTTAACAATATAGATAGTGTTAGGACATTCGATGGAATTTCTAATTTGCCGCTATACGGAAATGCCGAAAGGTAAAATATGCTCATTTCTGTACCGATTAATCGCACATATTGTACCTCGTATGTTTCTGCGGTTCTTAATAACTTAAGTGTGTTTTACAAGATGTAATTGAAAAGCATCTTTTGGGGGCGGGCTGTGTGAAGCAACAGGTACACTCCATTCTAGATAAGCTACCACTGACATTAAAGTAATTGTACCATTGATGAACTTTAAGATGCCTTTCTGGCAAAAGTCTGTTTGTTGTCTGATGCATAAAAGGGTTCGATATACACAGTCCAGTCACATTAATGTGACCACCACGTACTTTCCATGTCAGAGTTAAATAACCAATCACAGAAGGCAGGTGGCAGCACAGTGCAGTTGAGCGTATATAAAGGGTGTGTGAGGGCTTCGGAAAACATTTCAATCGTTGGCGTAATGCAGAAACGAAGCGATTTATCCGACTTCCAAAAGGGCATGATCATTGGCTTTCGGGCCAAGGATGGAAGCATTTCCGAAACGGCTGAGTTTGTGAACTGTTCGCGTGCCGCCGTGGTAAAAGTGTACCGTGCATGGCAAAATGGGACTGTCCAAAATCAGCGACGTGGCAAATGTGGTGCACCACGGGCCATAGATGACAGAGGCGAACGACGGTTGCGGAGATGCGTTCGGGCAGATAGACGGGCTACCGTTGAGCAACTGACCACCAAAATGAACCAAGGGGCTACCAAAAGTGTCTCCCAAAGTACTATTCAGCGAACATTGCTGCGTCTGGGCCTCCGAAGCAGACGCCTGGTTCGTGCACCTATGCTGACTGCTGTTCATCGACGGCGAAGGCTAGAATTTGCACGCCAGTACAGCAGCTGGACGTCCACTGAGTGGCGACAGGTTGCGTTTTCGGATGAATCGCGTTTTATGCTCCATCGGACAGATGGACGTTGGCGTATAAGGCGTGAAACCTCTGAAAGGAACCACCCTGCAACCATTGCCGGAACGGTCCAAGCTGGAGGCGGGAGCATTATGGTCTGGGGAATGTTTTCCTGGCATTCTCTAGGTTCACTGATCATTGTGGAAGGCACAATGGATCAATACAAGTACGCATCTGTCCTTGCGGACCATGTTCACCCCTACATGCGCATTGTTTTTCCTCAGGATGATGGCATCTTCCAGCAGGACAATGCGAGGTGCCATACAGCTGCCAGTGTACGTGCGTGGTTCGAAGAGCACCAGGATGAGTTTACCGTCCTCCCCTGGCCAGCAAACTCACCTGACTTAAACCCAATCGAGCATCTGTGGGACCATCTCGATCGAGTTGTTCGCGCCATGGATCCTCAACCGCGTAATCTAGCGCAGAGTCGGCATGGCTCAACATCCCAGAGAACACCTTCAGGAACCTATGTGACTCTCTTCCTGCACGTCTCGCAGCAGTCCGCTCTGCGAAAGGTGGTTATTCTGGCTTTTGACAGATGGTCACATTAATGTGACTGGACTGTGTAATCTGCATTGTCATATAGTTCGATATAATTTGCATTGTTAGCCAACTAGTAATATTTCTTTAATGGACATTCAGTAGACCAAAGACGGGAAATCGCTGAAGAGGTACCAAAGATGGCAATACATATTCACGTCTTTGACAATTAGGCTGTGGTTTGAGATAACCTATCTGAAACCTTCAACCTCTAGCAACATTGACGAGAGTGAATGAATGAAACATTTGCGGAGATTACTTGGATATCATATGGATCAATGCTTCAATAAGAAAGAAATCGTGTTATCAGAATTTAGAGCCTGAAACTGTTTTGGTTACAGGGTATGATATGCGAATTCTGTGCAAGAGATCTTTCCAAAAGTTTACCCCATCAGTCGAAGTCATTGATACTTGAGACAACTTTTAGGCCATGAACTGCAGCTACTTATAATCCGCATAATACAGCCATCGTACGATGGCCCTTTTAACCAGTCCAACAAGCTGGCCCTCCAAAAGCACTTAATCCTCATTACGCGTCGCAATCATTGATGTATATCATAGTACTGACTTATACCCTTCCGTGACAGTGATAAAAAAAGATAATCAAATGTTGGTCTACTTTGGGCACGTTCGGTATCAACAGTGCCATGAACATGTGCACCAACATTCAGTACACATTCGGCATAACAATTTTGAGTAAAGATTTTACTAATCTTCCTACTCCATTACGAGATTTATGTCGGGTATTATTCACGTCATGAAACTCGGAAGAATTCTGTCGAACTGAAATTTGGTCCTCCAAATGTTTATGTATATATATATAAATATATATTTATGTAATTTTTGACTCATGCCTAATTGGTTGCTTTTGTTTAATTGTACATTAGCTTTAACAAGTTTTTTAAAGGTTACTCTATAATATTTTTTTAGTTTCAAATTTTATGGCAGGCCGGTCGAGAAAAGAAGCGATAAGAATTGAGATCTACGGTATTATGTAGATTATTATCTATTTTTATCTGCTAAAATTTTTTCGTTTTTGTCTCGATTATTGTCGTTTGACGAAACGTGTAATGGAGTTTACCTATGTATGAGCTGATGTGCTTTTCCCTTGAAAAGTCCATTTATTGCCATTTACTGCCATTTTTTGTATTTTTTCTGGTGTTTAAATTTTTATTCTGATTGTGTTTTAAATGTTTTTTTACGTGTTACAAAATTTTTAAATGTTGATTTTCTTGAATACCATCATTTACTTTTTAATTTTTTTTGCGTTATTCTTTTGAGTATTTAATTTTATTCAAGTTTTAAACCTTGGAACGTAGGTATCACATTTACTTTTAGGCGATTGCCTTTAGAATTTTTCTCTTTTTGCTAGGAACATGAATATCTAATTTAATTTTAGGCAATTGCTTTTAGAATTTTACTCCCTTTACTTGGCTTTAATTTTAATTTTGCAGCTCAATGCGCAAAATTTTTGACTAAAAGGTCTCTTAGTTCTTCTACTACTTTCTATAAACTATATATATATATATATATAATAAATCTAAATTTAAATAATAAATATAAAATATTTTGAAAAAGGATTAGCTTATCCTAGGAAAAAATTGTATAGTGAAGTGCTATTGCGTAATGGGGAATGAGGAAGCGTTAAACAAAGAATAATTAATAGTTATTATATGTTTACCCCATTGTATATTTTTGACACATTAATTATTTATCCCATTTCCGTTTTAAGCATCAAATTTTCCAAATACTTTCCAACTTTAATTATACAAATAATAATATTAAATAATTAAGCATTCAGCGTTTTCATTTCCTATGGCATAGTAGCACTTTAATTCCCTATGTAATATTTTCCTAGGATAGAATAATCTTTTTTAAAAAATATCAATAAATGTTAATAATTTCTTAAATTCAAGCCATTGCAACCCAAGCACAGGAATTGCTTATTTATTTTTGTTTTATTTATTATAAAAACATATAAATTATAATTTCAACTTAAATATATCTATATATTAGGCAAGGAAAATATGAAGTATTTAATTAAAAAATATGAAGCATTCAACTTAAAATTCCTGCGATAGAGCTGCAGAGGATTGAAATAAACGCAATTACACTGGTTTTCAAAAATTAAGGAAAAATCACAAAAATAGCGATAACTCATCCAAAAATAACTCAATTCATATAAAATTTAAATATGTTATCAAGCAACAATTTCTGAGTAAAACTGCAATACGCAAATTAGTGACGCTGCAATCGGAATGAGTCATTCGCGAGGAGCATAAAATTGCATGTTTGAGAGAAACCTATAAATTCCGCTGTAATACTGAGGTCAGAAATCTGGGATAGGCAAGTCGTAACAACGAACTCCAGGCATAATTTGCCAGAACTGCGATGGTGAGCTATTGGGAGACTAGGGGTAGGACAAAGATAGAAATAACGAGATGGCTAAATGAGAGTCCATCTGTAGTTCATAGACTTGAGCAACAATATCTAACCACAGATTCTGCAACCACGAGGTTCGGCAAAGGATGGCCAACTGCTACGACAAGCACCGGTGTCCGATATTTGTTGTTATGCACACGAAGGAATAGAACCGCGTCTCCAACTCAACTTAGATTCTCCCTTGCTGCAACCATCAGAAGGCTGATATCAACGTCAATTGTGCGTAGAAGGCTTCACAAAAGATCAGCCATTTGGGGGCCGCTCACGTCACGTCATAGAAGGAAACATTTGAGTTGCGCACGTCTACACATCCAATGGACTGCTAGTAGTGGAGGGCTGTTCTCTTTACGGATGAGTCCAGGTTTAGTATCCAAAGTAGTAGATAGTAGGCTTTATTTGATTTGGAGAGAACATAGAATCCGTTATCATCCATCAAACATTCGTGAAAGGAGGAGACAGTGTCTGTATTTGAGGTGATATTTCTTTGTGTGGACGCGCAGACTTCCATGTCTTTCCAGGTGGAACCATGAATTGCTCAGGCCAATAAAGACGACATCCTTGAAGCTTATGTACAATCTTATGCCGGGACAATAGGTGATAATTTCCTGCTACAGGACGAAAATGCCAGACCACAGAGAGCTCTCATAACAAATGTTTATGGTCAGCAGCAAACAATTGGCAGGTCGATCACCGGACCTGAAACCTATCGATCATGTTTGGGATGCTTTAGGAAGAAGTATAGTTGCTCTCAAGTCTCCTTTTCAGACCTTGCCTCGCTTGCAACTGCTTTGCAAGAGCAATGATTCTGACTTCCTATGCAACTGATGAAGTGCATAATTGATAGCATCGGACATCACCATATGTGTTGTATTGTTTCCAGGGAAGATCGTACTCCATACTGAAGGTAATTTTTCTATACCAAACTGACATATCCCATTTGTTCCTTTTATACATATACTAAATTCTATAACAGTATAATTATCTCATAATTTTTCTTTGTTTTTATAACTTACCAAGTGCTGTATACTTTAGGTCAGTTTCATTAAATTCTACATGTAACTTTTTGAGTAAACGTCATTTTTTGTGATTTTTAATTAATGAGAAGAAGAATATTACAATAAGAAATGTTTCCAAAAAAATTTTTTTCTAATTTTGAAAAGATTATCCTATCTTAGGAAAAATTGTGTGGGGCAGTAATATTTTCTCTTGTTAATTAGTAGTGAAAAGTTAAAGCTGGAGAAAAATTTTTTACTAAAGGGAAGTTAAAGTTAGAAAAATTGTACTAGTGTAAATGGACAAGTGTTTCGAATTTAGAGCTTTGAAGTTTGAATTATTCCTTGGAGATGAAAATGACAGCTCTAAAATCCCAACGGAAGGGACTGAGAACGTCATTTTTTCTCAGTCTGAAGAAAACTGAAAATAAGATGATTAAAGAAATTATAGATTTAAATAAAATTTCCATTTTAAAGCTGCAGCTTATTGACAAGTTCCAAAGACTTGAAGTTTGTCAGGCATTAATTGGTGAAACTTTATTGAAGATGGAAGACGGTATTAAATGATACATCGATGACTTTGAAGAAGCAAAAACATACAGGGACAAGCATATAGAAATTTACGCTAAGCTAGAAAAGCGAATGCTATAAGCTTCTGAAGCTAGAAATAAAAAAATAAAATTTAAATTGCCCAACATTAAGTTTAAGAAATTTTCCAGTGATCCAAAGAAGATTCAGAAGATTCATGAAGCCAAAACCTGATGAAGATAAGGTGCAATATCTGGTACAGTCGGTGGAGCCAAAATCGAAAGCTGAGCGTCTTGTTCAGACTTTTCTGGCAACAGGGGAAAATTACCCAAAGGCCATCGAACAGTTAAAAGAACGATTTAGAAGAGACGATTTGCTTGTGCAGATTTATGTTCGTGATTTATTAACTATGATTATGAAGAAAGCCTTAACTGGACGAGCCAAAGCCAAATTTAGCAGTTTTATATGACGAACTGGAAACTAAACTGAGCGTTTAGGAAGAACACAAGAAAAGTTTGGGGATTTCAGCAATTTAAAAAAGTCATATACTTGCAGTCTTGAAGTTCTTTCGGAGAAAAAGATCTGCGAATTTATTCCGAAAATTAATGATTGTAGAATTTTAGAGGACTTGAAATAAAATAGATTTAGCAGATTCTTTTTGAGAGAAAAGCGAGATTGATTTTTTGACTTTTGCGAAAATTGCTGATTGATAACTTAGTTCAGTTAGATTCAGGTCTGACAACTGTTAAAAGTAAACTTGGGTATACAGTAATTGGAAAACAGAATTTAAGTGCAAGGGGTATCATTTTTACTATTTTGTCCATGCATATTAGAAATGCCTTTGAGCGCGTTATGGAAACTTAAAATTTTAGGAATAGCTGATTCGTTCCAAACTGTTAAGGAGGAAGTTAATTTATCTGATTTTGACGGAAATCATGACAACCATGACAAGAAGTGCCGTGGAAATGTGATTCTACGCATTTGTCTCATAATAAAGAATTAACATAGAAGAGTCATGAAAAAGTGATTAATAAGTTAAAATGTGGTAAACGTTTAAATGACTATCAGAAGGTATTTCAAGAATGGGAAAAAATGAGTATCATTGAGCGCGTACCGGAAATTGAATTGAATAATGAATGTCACTATTTGGCTCACAGGCCAGTGATTAAATCAAATAGTAAAAGTTCGAAAATTCCCCCGGTTTTTGACACTTCTAGCTCTCAGAGAGGGAAACCTTCGTTAAACAATTGTTTATTTAAGGAATTAATGTAATGCGCTTGATACCCGATATTCTAAATCGTTTCAGAATGTATCCGATAAGTGCTGACATTGGAAAAGCCTTTTTGATGTCATCTGTTGCACCTAAAAGACTGGATTTGAGACTCTCCTTAAGTCTCAATGGGAAGGAGGCTGCTGTGAACTGAAAAGAATTGAAACTGGGTTGTGTGACGTCAGCTCCTAGAATGGACGGACCTTATAAGAGATAGACTAACCCAGTGGGCGGAGCGCGCGTCCCCCGCATGTCCGCAAGAAGGAGTAGGGAAAATCTAGTTTACTTTAACATTGAAACCTATGGCGTTTTTACCACATAACTCTTTTTAATTATTAAATATGATACGTTGTTGATGAGATTATGAAAGTCACAGTTTTTCCAAGTAAGATTTAATGTATCTCATTAAAGCACTTTTTACTGCATTCTGCGCGTTATTTGCGCATTTTTACTTCGGTAAAACGGTAAAAACTCTAAACACAAAATATATTGGCTTACTTTTGCGTAATGTAAAATTAAACATGATTGATAGTACATGATGCTTTGAAACAAATAAGGTCAAATATCTGATATTTTTTTTTAATTTTATGAGTATTTTCAGGCAGTGGATTCTAAAATTATAACATTGCAAGATAATCATAAGATTATTTATTTTAATAATTCATAAAATTCGAGGCATAAACTTTTAGTGCAATGAAAAAAATAAAGTAAAATCTGGAAGCACTCAGATTTTATGTTATGCTCAAAGGGACTTTTTTTAACGTTCTGTGTGTTACCTTTATTTATTGAACATCATGTTCTTCGCACAAACCGCATAAAATTCAATTCAACAGCAATATCACAAAATATTTAAAAACAACGTATCGTTAGAATTTCCGCTCTGGAGATAAAAATGTTATTTTCCGTACAGTGTTGCCATTGCTCGCTTTGAATTCGCTGTGTTTGTTAATCGAAAATTCGTTAGTTTTACAAAATCTGAAATGGATTAAAGCAAATTCGAAATTTGGAGGTCCAGGTGTCTGTTTGGTGGAGGATTGCGTTATTCAAAATTTTATGTCTCTAGATACCGTCGTTTTTTCACAGTGCGAGAAACATACATGCAGTCATGAAGATTCTTCATTATTTAATTTCTTTAAATGTAATACAGCGCGATAATATTTGGTGGCAACTCACAGTTTTCAAAGTGAAATGGACATTTATAGGGAAACAGCGCAAAATGCCGCTTCGAAACTCTAATAGCCTTTCTGGGCTACCGATCGATCTTTTGGGCTAATAAATTAAATTCACAGTAAATAAAAAAATCTTATGCAGAATTAGAAATAAATTTAAAAAATAATCACTATAAAATATTAGCACAATTAATTATTACAATTAAATTCTATTTTAACATTAGAATAAATGTATAAAAATGATTAAGGTGTTAAAATCGCTGTGATGTGTTATGAATTATAATTGAAATAAAACTCTTTTATAGAAATTATGCTATAATATTCACCTACAATTTTTAAAAAAGCAGCACAATTTAGAATTTTAAACAAAAACTTTCAAAAATTCATTTTTAGGTATTTTAGTATTTTTTACTTATTTACACCAATAAAAACATAAACATTTAAGAGAAAATTGTTTGTTTGAAATTTTCTAATAGTTCAGATTTAAAACACTATTTTCTAGAAGTAGCAGTTACAAATTTCCTTATAGCGTAGGAAAAGTTGAAAGGAAAATATCCAGGCCTGAAAGCATGCAACAGCTTTATAATTATTTGGACGTTAATTATGCGTGAAAAATATGCTAAATTTTTAAAAATCAATATCAATTTCAAAAATAAAAATACGTATAAATTTTAATTTGTGAAATGAAGAGCTACAACCAGCTTTTTCTCGTTAATTATACACGCTGCAATAGCCAACCAATGGTAAGTCTCTGTAATCGTCCCTACTCCTCCGGATGTGATCAAGGGGGCAGCCGGGAATGCGTCAGACGAAGGAGAAAACCCATTTGGATTGGTCTATTTCTTATAAAGTCCATGCTAGAATGTATAAGACTCAAAAAGTTAGTCTTTGAGTAGGAGAAAGAAAAGTAAGGAATGTTTTGATGTTGTGTTTGGCCTTGTGTGTTACGTATTTCAATAAAGTGTTCCATGATTGTGAAATGGCTCCTGTCTTTCTGGAGTTTACAACACCCTGCACTAGGTAGATGCGAACCCAAGAAATTATTTTAGCTTTTCGTTCTGAACATCTGTGGTGCTCAAGGTTCTTGCCAACGACAAGCGCATTTGACTCCTTGCCACGATGAATGTCGTGGGTGTGTGCCGACCGTTGTTAGACAAGTGAGATAGGTACCGACAACAGAAATTTCTAAAATGCGAAACAAGTTGGAGAAAATTCTACCAGTTACCACTTTGGAAGTAAAAATTTTGCCAGGTAGTTATCTTATGTCTAGCTCTGGTATATTTTATTATACTAAGCTAACCTATACCTATACTAAGCTAAAATATAACTAAGCTAATTTCTTGGTATCAAAGTCCGTTTACTCAGAATTAAATGGCTACAAACTAATAAAAAGGCGAATCTATGCAATCTCTCTAAGCATCCGTACATTAAAATTCGTTAGATAAATAAACAAATGTACAGAAACCAACATACAAATAAATAAGTCTTTTGTAAAAAAATGTGCAATGTTATGTATTTATTTGTATGATTCTGCAGAAATTTGTTCAGCAGTCTATTACCAGACAATGGAACTAGTCAATAGAGTTTAATGTATTTCTTTACATATTTGAATATATAAGAACAAAGCCCACTGAATTTACCTTAAGAAACATTTTAACTATCATTTAAAGATTGAAACCGTAAGATTTTTGAAAACAAAGCAGCTATCAATCGAACTTTGTCTCGTGATAATTCTATCGAACTTCTCTCGTACCTTCACTTTCTTCTCTAGCATACAATGGTATAAATGATCGCAAAGAAAGCAGGTAAAATTCCGGTCAAAGCCTGATATCGAAGAATCGATCATATCGATAAAGAAATATCAATAAACCAATACTATTCGACTGAGCATTTTCGATTTTCAATCCGATATATTGGACATTACAATATCGATGGGAACCCACAGTTAAATACCTTTTGCTCGTATATCTCTGTTTGTTATTTTGTCAGGAAATCCATGTTATAATTTTCTAAAAATTTTCTCAGCTTTCCTAGCATATTATTGCAAATTAGTTAGATTTCAAAAATTTGTCATTAGATAAATGCAACGATTCTATGATATTCGAAAATAACTTTCTTTTTTTCTGGCACAAATAAAGTGTTTAAACATGCATGAGGAAACATCAAAAAAAATTTTAGCATTTTTGTTGTTTTACTTAGCTTTGTTATCATTTAGATATTTGATTTTAATTAAAATTTTCATTTATAATGCAATGAAATTCTTTCAATGTATTCGTTATCCCTGTTTTAGTTCAAAACTGCAATTTAACTAGTCGGGTTTTTAATAATTTATTCTTCTTTCCCATTCCAGAAATCTAGTAAAATTTTGGATTATTCAAAATAAATTCTCGTTTGAATTTTGGAATAGTTATATTTTATAGAGTAGTTTTAAGAAAACTCTAACAAAAAATGGCATAATTAAAATATAAAAATAATTTTAACAATGAAACAAATGTTTAAATAATCGAAAAAAATCCGAAATTTCTGGATTTAGGTACATGAGACGATAAATACATTAGACAGAATAAACAGATCTTTGGATCATTTATGTTAAAAAGACCTCTGCTTCATTTTTACATTTCTCTAAGGACTTCTTTTCCCCAAAATAAAATATGCAACTATTTCGAAGGTCCTTACATCCTATCAGACTCAGAAATACCTGAGGCAACACTCCCTTTTTCTTAGAGAGGCTCTTTCGCTAGAACAGTTTAAAAAATGGATTACCATTCATAACAACTCCCTCGAAGAATCCGAAATGTTGCTCCAAACGTCACGTTGCCTACAGTTTAACCAATGGAAAGGAACTTTCTGTTTTCAAAGAATATTTTGTTGCCAATGGAGGCGGTAATGATTTTTTGCTTGGTGTGCAAATTAGTTTTATAAGAGTGTAGCATAGTCACTTGTATGAAACTGTGCAAGTGTTGAGACTATTAAAGAGTTGCTCGAGTTTGTGTTTTACCTAAGAGTACTTTTATAACCACGGATCATTAAACACAAATATCTAGAAAAGTCTGCAAAATCTACGAAATTTTCTAATAGAAAAGCAAATTGGGACAAGGTTATGCGGACTGTTTCCAAATGAAAGAAATCGTTTTTGAGGAAGCGAAAATTTAATTTTTTTAGCTTAAAAGACAATTAGCCCGAATGGGCTATTAGTTTCGAAACCGGATTTGGTGGAGTATCACTTTAAATGTCTGAATCACTTTTCAAGCTGTTGCCACCAAGTATTATTGCCCTGTATTACTTTTAAAGAAATTAAATAATGAAGAACCTCTGCGAATATATGTATGTTTCCCACATTGTGTAAAAACGACGGTACCTAGGACCATAAATTTTGACTAACGCAGTCCTCCACCTGACCATAGCTACCTGGAAGCCCGAATTATGAATTTCCAATTTTATGTTTCATATTTTGTAAAACTTTGATGAATTTCAACAAACTCAACAATTTGAAAGAGACCAGTGGTAACACTTTACGGATTCAAGTTTTGTTATCTCCAGTGAGCGAGACTGTACATCCAAAACTCTAAAGATATGCTGTTTATAAATATTTTGTGACTTTGCTTCTCAAATGAATTTTATGGGGCGTAAGTGCGAAGAACATGATATTTAATTAATAAATTTAACACAAGAAAACGTTAATACTAAAAATACAAAAAAGTTTTAAAAAAATTAATTAAATTAATCTTTTAGAAAACATGAAATATAAAATTCGAAATTCAAGATTCGTCCTTACAGGTTCCACGTTCGGGTGGAGGACTGCGTTATTCGAAATTTGATGGGCCTAGGTACCATCGAGTTTTCGCAGCGCGAGAAACATACGCTCATGCATATTCTTCATTATTTAATTTCCTTAAATTAATACAGGATGATAATTTTTTGTGGCAACAGTTTGAAAAGTGATTCAGACATTTACAGTGGTACGCCACCAAATCCCTTTTCGATACTAATAGCCCATACGGCTAACGCCCTTTTGGGGTAATAATTATAACGAAATTCAATAGTTATTGTTATTCATGTTCATTTAGAACTTAATGAAATAAATAACAAACACTGTTAAATTAAATTATTCTTGCGAAAAATATAACCATACAATTCTCTATTTGTATTTTATTTACTAATTAACTAAAGAAACTTAGTCTCTGTGTAATAATAAACAAATTAATGAACGTATGCTAATATCGATAATAATCCAGATCAATCGATGCTCAAATCCAAGCATCTGCTGCTCTCATCCACGCGGAGTGATTAAGTTCCAATACACTCACGACGCCATCTTTTAAGAACTCCTCTCTTAAGTACACAGCGTTTAAAATCTCCGCTACCTCAACAAACAATAAAATTTATTACCGAATAAAAGCCATAATATATTACGGCAATAAATAATGCCCGTGTCTCCAGTGACGCAACATCAATTGTGTTCGCACTTAGCCACTCTTAAAAGTCGGGAGAAACTTTGGCAAATCGGTCTCTTTGTTTGCACTGTCAACAAAATACTCCACGTTTATGGCTTTATATTCCTAGCGGTGGCTATTCGGGTTTAATGATATGATAGGGTCCTAGGTAAGCAGTTCGCGTTTGCACAGAACTTGGCCACTTTCGCCGAACTTCTCAAACAGCACGAAGAGGGAATTTTTACGAGCTTCCATATTAAATAGACATGCTGCACGAGGAGGCCCAGGAAAGAATGAGAGAGGAAAGAAAAAAATATATTTTCGCACATTATGAGTTTTGAATAATTTTATCTTGTGTCAGCTTACTTCCATTAAATAAATTAAGAATTTTTAAGTAATTTTCTCAGCTCCAGAGAAGTAAACAATGTGTTTTCTTTTTCGCGGAAACTGCGATTCGCTATCAAAAATTAAACAAAATTTCGGATTATTGTTTTTATACGCTAAATTAAATATTGTTATTAATTAAGTATTATAAATATTGTAACATTAAAAGAATTTCCGTGTTCCCTATCCCTTCATTTTTTAAAAAAAAATTCTTTAATTAATCATATGAACACAGGTTGTTGTTACGTGTCGATTTTTTAATAACTTCTCCAAGAAATGCCTGAGTCTCTATCAATATGAGTTGTTGAAATCTATCCAGTTGTTGAAATGAAACTAAATGTTCTTCCTAGGCTTCTCCTCAGAGACATCTTAACTGACCTCACTAAGTGTTCCCCAAAACCACCCCAACAGGCGGTTCTTTCGACGATAAATTTCCATTTGATAGATAACTTCCCAAATAAATTTTGCATTTCTTCCCCTCTCATGATTTTCCACAACAGATTCAGTTCTCAGTTTACTTGGAATGTCTCTGCATTATCACTATAGATCACACAACAAATGCCTCTTCTTCCACCAGATTTTCGAAAAGCTTGTAGAAATGTCTGAGTGGTTAAGTCGAGAGTCAGTTCCTAATGTATCGCTCTAGTTGAGATGCAAGTGAAGAGCAGTACATAGGTCTTCTTCACGGTATCTCGATCTTTAATATAGTATAGTCCTAAGTAATCGAATCCATTTCTTTGAAAAAAAATGTGCTGCTTATATTCTCTCAGCTGGCAGTGGTGCAGGAATCTGAGTCACTGGCTTCGTTCGATATTTCTGGCATAAAAGGCATTTATGTATAATACTGTTAATTCTTTCTTTGGCCCTTAAAATCCCCGTTTTCTCCCTAAGATCAGTTAGTGTTTTTACTATACCTCCATGTTTTACTTTTTCACGGCAGTCCTTAATGATAAGCTCAGGCAAGTGACAAGCGCTTGGCAACAAAACTGGATGTGCTTCTTAGTGCGAAATATTAGCATATTGAAGACGCCCTCCGATTAAAATTATTCCTCTTTCATCTAGAATAGGTTAAATTGCATAATGATTGAATTTGTTGACAATGGCCTTCCTTTAGTTAAAGCCAAATATTCTTGCTGAAGATTTTCCATCTCTGTACCTTTCATACAATACTGTTCAGCCAGTTGAAGTTCTTCTGTTGTTAAACACCCATTTTTCTTTTTGCGTGAATTCTTCACAATGTAAATAAATCCCTGAATCCACGCTGTGATTTGTAATATGTTGAAACGAAAAAAGTAATAGAATCTTCTATTTCAGATTCAGCTTCACGCGAATCAGAAATTTCATTACTAGACTGCAGCCAGTGGTCTTCGTCTTTCCTTACCCAAAGTGGTCCATTCCACTAAAGTTCCTTGCCCTTAAGAGCGACAAAGTTGTTTCCTGTAGCCAGCAAATCCACGGGGATTTTTTTCCGGAATAGTAATTCCACCAGTTTCAATTAGAAAGAGTTCTTATTTCTTTAACCCTGTTTTTTACAAACACTTTCAGTTTTCGAGAATTGCCCTTGATCCAATGAAGAACAATCAAGTTGCTCAAATGTACTGAAATAATTTAACTACTACAAGGGCTGCAAGAAGTTCCAGCTTGGGTAATGTAATTTCATGCATTGGAGCAACTCTTGATTTTGAGGCTGCTAAAACCGAACTAAAATTTTCAACTAAATTGCCGTAACGTAAAAAATTATAGCTCCATAGGCTGTTTTGCTTGCATCTACAAAACAATGAAGTTGCCAATTAGTTAATTCGTCATTTTCTTTTAGTTCAAATAAATGCCGTCGTGACGTCACTTAGTCCAAGTAATGCAATTCTTCACACCAATCTTGATGTTTTCTCCAAATCTGGTGGTAATGGTTCATGCCATTTCAGTCTTCTCTTCCATATTTCTTGAAGTATCATTTTCGACCTCACTGTGAACGGAAAAATAAGTCCAATTGGATCAAACAGCTTTCCAACAATTCTCAATACACCTCTTTTCGACGATTTGAATTCGTATAAATTGTTCATATTCGTCAGGTTTTCGTTGTCAATGCTTATACAATCTTCCTCAGAATTTCAGCAACAACCGCGTATCTTACAGGGCGAAGTATTAAAAGCAGTTTTCTCATTGAATCGATCTGGAATTAGATGAATATTTGTTTCCTAGTGTTAAATCCAGCTTCTCCTAAAACTAACTTCACCTGGCGATGTACTTGAAGTAAAGGCAATTTCTTCATTTTGCACTCTATGAAATTTATTACTTAGGATTTGGAACGCAACTGAGTAGTCTCTTTCATAGATACTTACTTGGTGTTTCAATGTTGCATATAGCAAGAATAGACTTAAGCTTAGTCCAAAACTATTCTGCGTCATTCTCAGTACTTCTGGTTTTATGTTCGTATCATCTTTAATCCGCAGAAATCTGGAAGCATCTCTCTCTTTCGGTACTAATGCTATCTGCAAGAATGCGCTTTCAATATCAACTATCAAGGCGACCCTGTTCAGCCTGAATTGCAGAAATAAGGCAAACAAATCGGGTGTTAAATTCGGACGGGGGTTCAGACAGTCGTTAAAGGAAATGGAGTTTATTACACTAGAAGATGCATCAAAAACAATTCTCAGTTTTGTAGTTAACTTATATTATAATTTACAAATTACTGCTTGGTGAGGCATGTAATAAACTTTAGTTTTACTTTCAGACATACTGAAATCAAGCTTTTCGGCTATTCCTCCTGCAACATTCTTCGAAGTAATTTCCTGATATTGATTAAGAAAGGAAGGATTTCTATTAAATTTATTAACGAATTTTTGAAAACGTCCTTTGGCAATGGCGTAGATATCGGATAAAAATTCAACATTTTTATTCCACGGAAGACTAACTTCATAGCGGCCATTAACCATTTTTATAGAGCTTTCGAATTCCCTTAAAACCTCATTATCTTTAAAATTATCATTGCATGTAACTTCCAAATTTTCTAAATAAAATATTTCCTTTAAAATCTCCTTTTCTTCTACGTTTTTATTTCGAACAATATTTTCACTACTCTAACTGCCCTAGAGTTCGATCTGATAGAGGCGTCAGATCCGTTCCCACTAATGATCCTGGCATTCGTTTTATTTTCCCAGTGACGATAGAATATATATTTCCAAGTGACGATAGAACATTTTCAGAATCTAATTCATTGGCTGTTTGTATTTTCATTTGCTTACAATAATCACTAATTTTTCTACCAGGTGCTTTCACTACAGCTTCGGAAATATGCGAAGTTTCGAGAGCTTCTATAGTTATTACTTCCTTCGAATTATAAACACTTCTCAAGTTTACTCTCACACGATTACTCATTATGATTTTCTGTTTTTTAACCTAAAACAAAAAATGCTTAAATGCTCGTCATACGATGATTTGTAGGTACTTTATTTTTTACCACGATATTTTCGACGGCGATGATTTTAAACTGCGAAGTTTTTGAACCGCTTTATTTTCGACGACTATGTTTTGTACCACGATGTTTTAGAACTGCGATGTTTTCTCTTTGCTTTATTTTCTCCCACGATGTTTTGTACCACGACGTTTTCACCTTGCGATGTTTTCTCCGCGACGTTTTCGTCCTCGATGTTATCGGCGGTCACCGAATAGTAATTATGTCCTGTAATCGTCTCAGTTCCTTTGAGTTCGAACATGATTTCGCAGGGGTTGAGTCTAAAAGTTTATTTATATGCGAAGGTACAATAATTTCTTTTTTACCAAATCGTTCTCTTAATTAGTTCAACAGCTAAATCGTTCTTATTTTGCATCACTATCAGTCCTCACATATATTTTAATACGGAATCCTTTAAGAATGATTTATCAGTGAAATCTTTTCAGTTTTCGTACTAGAGAATTTTCATTATGACATTAAATACAGCCATGATGCATGAAGCATGCATCCTTATTACGGAGGTTATTCTCACATTTTTAGACAATTTTGCTTTGCTATTAAAAAGGTCTGCTTGAAAATTTTTTAACTGCAACAATAATTTTGAAAACATAAATTATCGTCTGCTGCTTGACAGTTTTGTTTTCATGCAAAACGGCGCTTTTAAAGAAGCAATCGATTGAAGGCTATGTTTTTCGAATGTTGCAAATGTAATACCTTTAATGTTAAACGGAAATTCTGCCAAGTAGAGCTAATATAGAGTCTTAAGTAAGAATCGAAAAAAATTCCATTATTTCCTTATTCCATGAACATTTACATGCAGTCACAGCAGGCCAGAATCTGATAAGCTTTTCTTCAGACCTGGCTTAAGAGGATAATCAAAACGTTAAAAATAATGATGCGTATGTTGTAAAAGGTATGAATTTAGCTAAACACGTTTATTTATTTTTGAACCACCTTTAAGTACGAAAGAAAACTTGTTTGTACTTATTACAATACCCATCTCCTGTAACGACTGCATAAAGCACTTCTGAATTGACTGTTCAGTACCACAAATGTTAGATAAGCAATAATTAGCTGTACTTTAAATAACGTAGAGAGGGAAAAGATAAAAGAATTTAGCTGTGGCTATGACATACTACGACAGATTTCATGAAAATAAAATAATAACATTTATAACTGACTGTAATTTTAGTGAAAAAAACAACATTTACGTTTAAAGGAAATTCAAATGCTACTTGGAAAACATTTATTCTGAAATTTAAATTCAATTTTAGATTTATATTATAAATTTACTTCACTATTGGAAAAAAGAATCAGTTTTAATGACTGTTTCTTCAAGGCATCAAATAATCTGAATGTAAGAAATTTCAACGTTAGAAATACCTATAACTTCTCACGCTTACTTTAAATTACATTATGCTGTCAAGATATTTATTAACCACGTGGTGTAACAAGCGTTACCATCGCAGGAGACATACATCTTATAATTTATCCTCCTTTGTAGCATTGCAGATTGCAAATTCTGAGAAGGGCTGCAAGCCTCACAAGATATTTGTCTCCAAATAAAAACATCAAACTTGACATTGCTGAGCAAACTCGAAGATTTAAAAAAATAAAATATTAGATAATTACTTAATAACAATTTTTTATTTATTTAACATTTTAATTGATGTGATTCAGTCAACATCTAATTCCTGCTTTTATATATACGTATAACTGACAATTTTATAAACATTTGCATTATTATTGCAATTAAAGAAAAATGTTTCTGGGTACACTTAGCCGTTTGCACGCCTTCTAAAAATGAGGTTTTTTTCAAACTTAAGTCGCTCCATGATTTCCGAAATAATGTCAGTAATAAGGCAGACTCTTGGTCATTTAGCTTGAAAATACTCTGTATGATTGGACAGCAAAAAGTATGACGTCACACTCACTCCCCCCTTTTCTTTTTGTACCCTTGAAATGCGATTCTCACGCAGTTTCCGACTAGACCCTTCCAACTATCCCAATTTTGCAGTTTGTTGTTACAGACAAGAATAACAATCAAATATCATCGTTGAAAGGAATGGGGGGGACACAGAAAAAAAATAGAGTAACAGCCCTGAAACGAAAGTTAAAAAAAAGTAAAGCGGAAACTATAACTCCCCTGTGATGTACTCTTTTTGTGGAAAGCTATCGGCTATTAGTTACTGTTTCAGCGGCGTGTAAAATTAACTTGTCAAAAATATAAATTAGTACGGGGAGGGAGGTGCTGGGAGGAGAAGGACTGCGGAGTTCCCGCTGAATCGGATCAATGTGAACATCTGGCATTTTCAGCCCTTGTCAAAGCAAGGGGCATTAATTAAACGTAATCAATATCTGGCGCAAGCAACCGACAGTTGTTGCTTTATACCGATGAAGGGTCCGACTTGAGAAAGGGGAAGGGGGATTTACTTCGACCCACAAGCACCTTCGAATGTCCCCTTTCAGATAAGGAGCATTTTTTTTTCTGGAAGTGAAATACAGGTACATTGGCTGGTATTGATACTTCGATAACAGTAGACACAGGTTAGAGGATCAATTTTCTGTGGTATTTTTTGAAAGATATGTCGTCTTTGATGTGCACAATAAATGAGGTTTAAACTGTTGCCAAAAAAAATCTAATTTTATGACGAGAGTTTAATTTTATGAGCTATCCTTTGAAGAATTAATCCACTAGTTTCAATTTGTAGCTCTATGGCATATGCTAAAGTCGTACGATTTATCATATGCCATAGCGACTGCTACTTTCAGTGAAATTCAGTCAGTTTGCCTTCATATACACTCTTCCTTCAAATTAAAGGATAATCTGAAAAAATATGTCTCTGACTGCAATTTTCAACCATTCTCAAATAATGCTATTATTTGTTATTTAACAGCAAATGACCACAAAATGGTCTCTTGCGTATAGGCTAGGGCATGAAATATACATAGACGACTGACAAGGTATTTCTCAATAGGCGCATGAAGTAATAGGGCGTATAGTGTTGTTTCCAGTTTATTTTGTTTTTGAGAATGTTCTGAGAATTCATTATTTATGGCAAAGGCATTATTTAAGGGAGGAGCAAAAGGTGGTTAATCGGTAGATTCGAAAGGTGGGGAACACAGAAGAAAGTTGTTCAAGGTATGAACACCCTTTAAAGCGTCAGATCAAGAACTTGGTTTCAGTCATTTGGTTATGGCAAAGCAAGCTAGAGCTAGCTTGCCTATCAAGAATTTGGAACCGGCTTTTAAGCAAGGAACCAGTTTACAGACCGTTTGGTCAAGGACGGTTCACAGCAGGAGCTGCACCCGAAGACTATTCCTGTAATTGTTGGCTTGAAGAAACTATGAAGTAATTAATAAGAAAGCTGGTTATAGATCTTTAAGCTGCCAGAGGAACTCTAAGCAGTAGCTCTGTTGCTACACTAGAGATGAGCTTTACGGGGCTAGAAAATCAAAGGCTTGGGTTTCCTCACTTTATCTTTAAAAAGTGGCTCCTTTAAAGTGATCTCGTCGTCATGTTCAATGGAGGGAAGAAGATTGAAACCATGTACCGTTTATTGACAAGTTCAGATATAGCCTGCATTTTGATTCTACAGGTGTTTGGGTCTGGATGGAGCGACGAACACCCAACATGCCTTCTCTTGTTCATGAAAGATCCCGATACCATGAAAGCGGTTTCATAGTCTGAGGTGAAATCATCAAAAATTGGGGGCATCAAAAAGCAGCATGTTTTTGGAGGAAGATTCTGCAACTTTGGACCAGGGTTTTGAATCTCATGTAAAGCTGTTTAGAGACACTAACCAGAGATTTTGCTAATGGGACAATTCTCCTCGGCTTCGAGTATCCCTGATTTCAGAATACCTGGAAACAAAAGATATCACTCGGATGGACAAGCTAGCTTATTCACCAGACTTGAACCCGATCGAACCTAAAAGCCCCAGAAATACCTTCACAGATCCTCCAGGACCTGAAAAGGGTAATTTCAGAAAAGCGAATGGCAGTTCTAGGAAACTTGATCAACAATTTGGTAAATTCTGTGAAATCAAGGTGTTAGATTCACATTTCTGTTTGAGGTGATTGTATATCATTTTAAAAAAAAAAGGTCTGTTGCAAAACAGAACACTTTTTTAGTTTTCCTAAATTTGGCTTTAATGTTCTGAGATTAATCGACTGATAAATATGGTAATTTGTGTTAGATGATGTTCTTGAACGAATTTGTTTTTAATAATTTTTCAATAAGTAACGGTTAAACTTTATTTTTCTCAATATCTTTTCAGTTTGACGAACAGTGTATTTGTAGGCACATTCAAAGAGTTTGACTATTAACGGGCCAAAAATTACATGACTGTTAAAAGTGTATCCAAAAAATAATTAAACAGATATGACACTTTAATTTCTCCCTCAATCTAAATCCTTCTTCAAATGCAGATCATAATGCATCATTTCTAATTAATTTGAAGTTCTTAGTAATGTCTTTGAAACTTTGAATTATTTGATTCAGTAAGTTAATAAAAAAATTCTGATTTGAACACCACATGACTTCCTTGTACATGTTATTAAATTACATACGATTTTTGCTGCATTTCCTTAGATTTATTTCCCCTTATTTTTCTAACCCTGCCACTCAAGGCAAGTTGGAAACGACAACACAAATCGCAAATTTTCGCGTATGATCTCTAATTTTAATTTTAAAAAATTGTTTTTCTGTAATTGTTTTTAATTGTACTTGCTATTTTAGGTTATTCTGTATTTTACAGTTTTTAATGAAGATGCTTTGAGTTTTTACTTATATTTGCCTTTCTGAATAGTGAGAACAGAATTGGTTGAATGAGAAATACATCTCGAATGAAATTCGAGGAAATAAAGTTTAAACGAAGTGCAGCAAAATATGTGAATAAAATAATAGGCAGTGCAAGGAGGACATGTGAGGTCTACGTCGAATTTTTTTATTCTTTTGAAATGAGAAATTAATAGCAATTGTATATTTTGATAAAGACTTTTTATGCAATGATTGACATCTCTGGAACAGTTAGGAAACGAATGTTGTGGGATGTTTCTTTCATTCTAAAAATCATATTTCCTGTACCTAAGTCCAATAAGTATGAACGATGACTATGAGTAGTTTCTCGCTTCATCGAGCTCATAAATAACGCGCAGGTTGAGTTTAATGCAACTTAACTCTGTCCGGCAAAGTAAGAAAAAGATTTTGCAGCAAGTCTCTTGCGACACCGGTCGCGAGTTAAATTCTAGTAAGGAGTAATAATTTTCATATTAACAGTTTATCCTAAAGGTGGGCATAGTATTATGCTAACATGGATCCTAAAGGATGGTATCCATGTGAGTATAGTACTATCAAAGCTGTATTGAAGAATTATCCTAACATTTTCATTCCTGGGCTTTTGATATTTGCAATGACCCGTAATGATGGCGCTTATGACTGGCAATTTAGTTTTAGTTGCGGAGGACCACACAGAGATAAGTAAATCGTGTGTGCGGTCCCCGCAAATCACCGCTTCCAAGCTTTTACGATATGTCACACGACATGTTTCTGACATTGCAGACGCAATCATTCGTTCCAGTTAGAGTGCAAGAGACATGACTTCACGACTAGTGTCAGGAGATTTTAGCGTTCTGCGCCGTGTCTGTCGTCAAAGCCTCTCGATTTCAGAAGGGTTGACGAACCAATGATCTGATTTTTCCTCTGATATCCTTCTAGATATAAAGAATCGGAGGATGTAAAATACTACTGAAAAATTAAAGAGGCTTAGCTAATTCAGTTTGAAGATTTTTGCCATCGGAGTAGCACATCAGAAGGCTCCGGAACTCTCTACTAGAGAGACTTAGACTGCTCTTGAACTCTCGACTAGAGAGACCTGGAATGTTCTTGAACTCTCGACTAGAGAGACCTGGAATGTTCTTGAACTCTCGACTAGAGAGACCTGGAATGTTCTTGAACTCTCGACTAGAGAGACCTGGAATGTTCTTGAACTCTCGACTAGAGAGACCTGGATTATTCTAGTACTCTCGTCTAGAGAGCTCTAATTTGTTCTAGAACTTTCGAATAACCTGGAATGTTCTTGAACTCTCGACTAGAGAGACCTGGAATGTTCTTGAACTCTCGACTAGAGAGACCTGGAATGTTCTTGAACTCTCGACTAGAGAGACCTGGAATGTTCTTGAACTCTCGACTAGAGAGACCTGGAATGTTCTTGAACTCTCGACTAGAGAGACCTGGAATGTTCTTGAACTCTCGACTAGAGAGACCTGGAATGTTCTTGAACTCTCGACTAGAGAGACCTGGAATGTTCTTGAACTCTCGACTAGAGAGACCTGGAATGTTCTTGAACTCTCGACTAGAGAGACCTGGAATGTTCTTGAACTCTCGACTAGAGAGACCTGGAATGTTCTTGAACTCTCGACTAGAGAGACCTGGAATGTTCTTGAACTCTCGACTAGAGAGACCTGGAATGTTCTTGAACTCTCGACTAGAGAGACCTGGAATGTTCTTGAACTCTCGACTAGAGAGACCTGGAATGTTCTTGAACTCTCGACTAGAGAGACCTGGAATGTTCTTGAACTCTCGACTAGAGAGACCTGGAATGTTCTTGAACTCTCGACTAGAGAGACCTGGAATGTTCTTGAACTCTCGACTAGAGAGACCTGGAATGTTCTTGAACTCTCGACTAGAGAGACCTGGAATGTTCTTGAACTCTCGACTAGAGAGACCTGGAATGTTCTTGAACTCTCGACTAGAGAGACCTGGAATGTTCTTGAACTCTCGACTAGAGAGACCTGGAATGTTCTTGAACTCTCGACTAGAGAGACCTGGAATGTTCTTGAACTCTCGACTAGAGAGACCTGGAATGTTCTTGAACTCTCGACTAGAGAGACCTGGAATGTTCTTGAACTCTCGACTAGAGAGACCTGGAATGTTCTTGAACTCTCGACTAGAGAGACCTGGAATGTTCTTGAACTCTCGACTAGAGAGACCTGGAATGTTCTTGAACTCTCGACTAGAGAGACCTGGAATGTTCTTGAACTCTCGACTAGAGAGACCTGGAATGTTCTTGAACTCTCGACTAGAGAGACCTGGAATGTTCTTGAACTCTCGACTAGAGAGACCTGGAATGTTCTTGAACTCTCGACTAGAGAGACCTGGAATGTTCTTGAACTCTCGACTAGAGAGACCTGGAATGTTCTTGAACTCTCGACTAGAGAGACCGTCGTTAGCAGACTCCTCACTTTACGAGGACTATAATTCATTTAAATACTTGTGTATGCTCTCCTTGAATTTTATACATATATTTGTAAAAAGAATCTCGTAATTGTAATAAATATGTTTTGAGTTCAATAATGCAAGAATTACGCAGCCTCACAAACGTACCCAATCATAATAAGGAGTCAGATGCGCTACCATCCTCCACTCAACACAGTGGTAACCTGATAGCCACTCCCACAGCAATAGTGATCACCTCCCCCCAAGGTCATAACCCCTAGTCAATGTCTCATTCAGCCTAATGTTAGGGCATCCAAAAGCTTTCATTAACACAAAACGCTCTAAATGGGATTGAGCAATTTCTTATAGCAGCCATTTTTGCATTTCCTTTAAATCCGCTTTCTTATTTCGACAGCATCGTGGTAACGGAAATTTAAACTGCCAGTTCACACAAGACTTTTCATCTCAACTCATACAAGTTATTAAAAAAGGGAGTATGTTTATCGTAAGAGGGTCTAGGTATCAAACTAACATGGGATACGAGCCAAAAGCACTGGCTCCGTTTCATGAAGATGTACGGCAAAGAGTGTTGCCAGTAGGAAGATTCCAGTTCATGTACTTTTTCTGACCACGATCTAATCACAACTTTTTGCTTGCTTTTTTAAAAATGGTAAATAAAACTGAGACACCGTCTATTATTCAAAGAATAAGCATTTTTAACATATGCGCTTATAATTTTTAAATATTCTTCTTTCGTTTCTCAGTATTTGAAAGTATTCCTGTAACTTACTGGAGTTAGAAAGCGAAGAATGTAAAAGTATCCAAGCGCGAAAATTCGAAGCATTCCTTCTTGTAAGCCCAAAACAAAGAAGGAGAAGAAATTCCCGAGTAGTTATGCTTCTCTGGGAATAAAAGAACAGGTTTTCATTTCGCGGAGGAGGCATTAATAGGTAATTATCCTTCCAGAGGAAGTCTAGAGAAGTGTTCTTCCTGCAGACACATACTCCACCTCCCCCACAAAGGGAAATGCTGCCGACTTGCTTCCTGCACAAAAAGACGAATTGCAGAATGAGCAAAGAATAAAAGTTAATAGGGTTTGCATACAAATTAAGAAGAACAGTGGCACATGGTAAATAAAAAGCGTATACCATTTACACACAGTACAAAGATATTAAAACTGCAATTGACATTGCTATATTAATTTATTGGTGCTGTGAGGAACAGTTGCAGAATATTTTTAAAAAATTTGCAGTGATTTAAGGAAAATTTAACAATTTCAAAGTAAGTTAACGTTTCACATTTTAATATCCTCGTCTGCAAACATTACATGAAAGCCAGATGTCTTACTATATTTCATAGGAAAGAGAATACTTAGAGATATTAGAACCAGCTTTATAAGCTTAATATAAGAATGCGGTTTTTGAACTTAATTCCATTTTCACAGTATTTTATTTCCATCGAATTCTATGTATCTTGAACTATTTTCGTATGTAGATTCCACCAACGTTAAGACGGCTGTTATTATGAGGCGTAGTTGACGCATCACAGAATAATGTTGCCGGATTTCGAGGAACTCGTTTGTAAAATGCTTTTCTGATATCATCATCGTAGAGCAAACTCAACCACTTAGGAATGTTTAAAAAGACGATGAAATATTGTGGCGCTCTACGGGCTCGTAGATTTGGAGTGATTGTCAAAAACACTTGATGAAGCGTCAAAATACAATATATTTGTCAGTATTATACAGGAAAGTTCCAAACAGCCGTCGAACAGGTTTACAGCCGTCGAAAAACTATGATAAACATGCTGAAACAATCAGTAACGCAGCCTTCGGGAAGACAGTGTAAGGTTTACCTTATGTTAATTAACAGTTATTTAAATTTTGTATCTTTCCCATCTTATTCTAATTTCAGCTTACAATTTCCTGCCAAATGTAATTTCAGAAACGCAGATAATGCAAATGAGAATGAGTACTGTTTAAGTCGTGACTTAGCCGACTTCAGGAGAGAGAGTCTGTTTTCCTGACTAGCGCGCGTTTGCCTTCTGGCTACATCTCTCTTAGCTATTATTACGCTCGGCCATATCTTAGGCCCTTGCTAGGCTTCGCAGATTTAATTAATATTTAGGGGCCAACTAGTTAGATTTTGATAGCTTCGGCTATATAATTTAAGAGCTTAAGTTAAGCTAGTTTTAGTTGAAATTATTAGTATTTAAGTTCAAGCCCGAGTGGCGGCTTTATTGTCATGTTCCAAGCCGGAACTGATTGTAAATATATTGAAAAATAAAGGGTTTCAAATCCTCAAGTCTTACGTGTTCTGTTCACACTTAAACGATTATTCGCTTAAGTGTTCATGGGGCTCGGAGTTAGAACTTTGGATTTAAATAGTTGAACCTCATAACAGCTTTACGGCAAAGCACTAAAGTACAGCTTCTAACTCGGTCGATTGCTCTCAAGCTAATCTCTAAACTCAAAGCACTACTACTGAACTCAACAAACTCAAGATACTCTTCACGATAAACTGCTACTCCGCGTACAGGCAAAATTTATTTAGGGTTTGACCTGCCTTCCAGAAAATTCTGGGGCAAACCGGAATTCCGGAGCATTTGTTCCAGAATGTTCTCGCTCCGTCTATGGTATATCGCCAATTTTGTGGCCCAATGTCGCCAAATGGGCAATTTCGAGCCGAATCTGGCAACCCTGCTTTCCTTTGTCACTTTCTGGCAACCGTAACCTCGCTTTGAGGTGAAGTTACCTCACCGCAGCTCGGCATTTCGTAACAATATGAATATCAATTTATGCTCATTTCTACCTGATCACTTTATTCTCAGCAAAATATGTTGATGAGTTCATTTTCCTTACTATCCCCAAATCTTTGCAATGTTCGTATAGATTCTTTTCATGTACACTGCGCAAAAGAAAAGGCACAGGTCTATATCTCCCGTTCTACTGGGCCGATTGACTAAATTCAAACTGCATTTTCCATGTCTCGAAAGCGCGACTTAGGATATGTATTAGATTTACATATGGCATTGTTCAAATATAGGTATTTGACACAAAATCTGACTTTTCTGACATGGCATGCCAATTTTTTTTCCATATTTAGATTCTACGACTCAAATTATGCCAAACAGACAAGTTTTGTAAAAATTGCCCGAGTAGTTTTTAAAAAACTGGCTCTCAAAATTTTAGTTCCTCAATGTTAATTCAATTTGGTATGTATTTATTAATACCTCTTTTTTATGAAACTTATTGGATTCATTCTTACACAGTTCGAAATTTAAGTTCATTCCAAATAAAATTCAGCCATTTTTTATGATTCGTTTTTAAAATTTGTATTTATAAATAATTTTTATAAATTTTTCGAAAAACATTTTGAATTATAAACCTGTAAAATTTTTACAGTCCTCTTAAAGTAGGTGTATTTCTAGGAATATCTGCAAAAAAAATAGACCTTTTTATTCAAAATTTCCGAAGCTACACGTGAATTTATATATTGGCGCGTTTTGAAATTTGGCGTATTTCTTGAAAGCGGTAGTAACGAAAATGTGGTTTACGACACTTTGTTAAAATTATTTGAAAGAAGAACGATGTGAACTTTTTTTCCTCTCATCCACAATGTAAAAAGGTAGGAACGATGTGACTTTTTTTCCTCCCCTGCGCAATGGAAGTAAAGGAAAACAGGTTGCAACATATTAAGAAGTTCGCCAAGTGATTTATTCTTGGCTCAAACTGAAAAAAATTCGCCATGTTAAATTTTTGAATTTCTCCGTTAATTTCGCACCAAATTTTATAAAATTTAATACTTAGGCATAATTTGAGTCGTAGAATCGAAATATGGAAAAGAATTTGTATGTTATTTCAGAAAAAGTCCGATTTTGTGTCGAAATACCCATATTGCTACGAACAAAGCTACGTATAAGTTTAATATATATCCTAAGTCGCGCTTTCGAGACATGGAAAACGCAATTTGAATTTCGTCAATCTTCGTTGCGCAGTGAACATCTCACAAAATAGGCAATGAATATTTGCCGGTTTCATATCCTTTGCATTTAAAAATAGAACAGTACACAGAGTTTCATCCTGTAGAAGGGGTAGCTTTATTGTTTTCAATAATTTAAACACGCAGAACAATGCATCGACATTGTCTAATTTTCACCTAGTAGCATACGTGGCTTGCTAACAAAGAAATGATTTCACCATACATTCGGGTATTTGTGATCGTGACTCTTGCAGCGGCGTTATTTCTTATAGAAATATCTTTCTTGGAAACATCTATAGCTGAAAAATATGAGCATGAAAAGACGAATTATGGGAAAATGAAATATACTGGGCGCAGCAATTTTTCATAGCGGAAACATCCAGAATGTCCTTCCAGTCGAAAGTAATCATCTGACTGCTGAGACAATGCTTCTCTCCTGTCATTAATGCGTGGCTCAGTGGTCTTTTTAGACTTGTTGAATAAGCTGTTAATCATTCTTTTGTTCTTGTCTGAGTAATTGTCTCACCTAAATGGATCTTTCTTTGTCTGCCTTTTACCGTCACCGTTTCTGCTCTTGCTGTTATTCTGCATCGGGGTCTTATTCAAGGTCAGTAGACAGACATGGTTATGTTCTTTCAAGGTCAAACACTTCTTTTATCCCACGCCCGAGACAGTGACGTATCTTATCTATATGCTTAGACTTACGAGTCGAGAACATCAACGTCACCATGTTGGTTGACCTTGGTCTAGAAGAGCAAACCTTGCAGTATATGGACCGTGATTTTACTAATGTTGACATCCATCGCTGAAGTCTACCCAGAGAACGAAACTGGAAAACAGTAATACATAGCAAACAAGCTAATAAGAAATTAATCTCGTCAAATCAACTATAATGTTTGTGCAGTTTGCTTCTTGGAGAAAAGGCTTATTTCGCATAGAAATTTGTAAGGATGGCAGTCAAAAGTAAAAAATTTAGAATCTTAGGCAAAACGGGTTTTGAAGCCAATCGATGAGAAGGAATAAGTAGCCAATTATAAAAAACTTCAATTATGAAAAGAGTAATTATCATTTTCGCGTAATTTATATTTCATAAAATATAAAATATATGTTTGCTGGTTTTATATTTTGATTAGAACTTTACTGACTAAGTATTAAGACAATTAAAGGGACAACTGTTTTGATCGCATTCTTTGAGCAATTTATTTCAAGGGATATTGGACAATATTCATTTTCAAAAATTAAATTATCAAAATTTCATTGCAGACTTCGTAACTCAAAAATAGTGTACCCGTCTGTGGGAAACAGAAGTACGTATTCGGGTTCCTTTTAAGCCCTCATCTCTACAAGATCACCAAATACTAATCATTTCTTTCGAGGATCACGTTCTTTCGAAAATTATCAGGAATTTCGATTTCTTTCGAGAATTCCCAATAATTTTTTTTCGATTTTCTTAATGAAAGTATTGAGACGATAAGGTTCCACGTAGTTTTCCTTTACATAATACAAACCTATTTTTCGTAGTTTGCAGAAAACCTGTATACAAACAGCCATCATTCATTTATTTTTGGAAAATTAACTAGGTGAGTAAGATTTTATTAAGTTTTCATCTGCCTTATTATCTTATTAAAAAGAAGCCCACCAACTGCCGAGCAGCAAAGTCGCTGAATACTGGTAGTTTGGTCCGAGGTTTGAATCTCGCGAACGGTCTGGCTGTATGGGCGTTTTCGTGGTTTTTCCAATGTCTAACGTGCATACAAACCGGTTTCCCTTAGAAAGTCCTCCACGAAGGCATCCCTTCCCTTTGGCAGATAGCTCTCGAGACTTTGCCGTAATCACATCGTAAGGATTTTAAGTTTTACTAACGTTTATTTTATTTTAAAACTTTACTATCTTCCCTTATTTTCCTTTTCCGGCCAGAATAAGCGCGAATAGATTTAGTCTATGCAAATGAGGTTGCAAAGTGTAAAAGTATTTAAGACATGGCTTTTAGCCAAGCGAGTAATGAAAGAGGCAATTTCTCGCGGCCTTTACCACGCGTGTGATTTTCGTTGTCTGTCTTTAAAGCCAGAATTTAATTCTCGCTGATATCGACTCTCTCTCGCTGTAGTCTTTGCATTCTGCTCACTACATACTTAGTATTAAAGGGCCAATCGTCGCGTCACTCGTCTCTGTAAAGCATCTTATTTCTTACTTAGTTAAGTTACTTTATTTCCTTATTTTCTATGTTCTAGACCAAAACTTTTGGTTTTTGTATTCCGAAGTGCGGGAGCACTTGCACGCTGTGAGAATGAAGGGTAAATTTAACCCTCCTTATATTTGTTTTATTTTCTACACTCGCACGAACATAGCTTTGGGTAAGCTCCTTATTCTGAACCAGGACTTCAGTTATGTTTGCAAAATCAACCAGAAAGAACAGCAGTCCTGACAACATAAACCAAACCAAATCTAATTAAAACGTTTGTTAAAGAATTTACACTTATTTAAACTGAAACATATTCCTATCTCAAATTATAACAAAACTGTGCCAGCTTTCATACGCTCAGAAAACGTAATCAAACACTGAAAAGATATGCAATGGGCATCTTGGCGGAAATCTCGATTTTGAAAACTCCCCTGAAGTAAAAGCACGAAATCGAATCTTCCCCATCCATTAACACACTTCCCTTCTTACGTAAGTCGAATGCGGTTATCTTCGAAATCCCTATGTGAGGACTTAACTGTTCCACGAGTAATTATTTAAACCGAGCACGTAACTAACTACTTGGCTACGGTTAATAACTTCAGCAACGAAGAATACAATCTGCAATTATTCCATTTCCCTGAGCAAACGTGAAATTAGGTGGTTCAGTATAATAAATGCCTTGATAATGCGAAAATTGCTTGCATTTGCTTTCATTTGCATAATTTTACGAAGGTTAGAATATATCGGCATTGTTTTGAATATATCTGTATATATATTGCTTAGTACTATGTTAGGAAAGTAGCATGATCCGAAACCCATTCTAGAATTTGGAATTAAGAATAGGTGCTTAAACTGATATTTCTAAACTACCGTAGCTTTGCAAGAAGTTACTGTTCTTTAAACTCTCTATCCTCCTTTTTTATTGTATTTTAAAAACATATTGTTGCGTTATACGGGTTCGTGGATTTGAGAGTATCCAATGAAAATACGATGCAGAACAATAAAAAGCACAATTTATTTACAAGAATTACTATTTACGGCACAGTTCCAAAATCACCTTTAAAAGCGTCGAAAATCTACAATAAATACGCCGAAACAATCAGCAACACAGCTTCAGGCTGTAACTGTAAAGGTAGCTTCACGGCAACACTAGACTTATAATAAACACCGTGGAACAATCACCAATAGACTGTCAAGCTATATTGTAAAGGTAGCTTCACGGCAAAGCACTATCTCGATCGCTTTCCGTTCACAAAACTCTCGCGTAGCTTAGCACTCACAGTAAGCAGCGATTCTCACAACTCTCACAATGCCGGCTCTCAGAAACGCAAGGGTTTATATAGCTTTTCCTTAGGTTCCACAGGTTTCGAGAAATATCTCGACAGGAAGTTATTCTAGAAGCTTCCCGATTGGACCATGGGATATCGCCGATTTGGTCGCCAAATGGGCGATAAAGTCGCTAATCTGGCAACCCTACCATACACTATTTTATGGCAACCCTAGTGCTATGCCGGAAAGCTTACATACAGGCGCAACCGCCGAATTTTTCGCAACAATATGATAGTTTTTTATGTAATTCACATCATAAATTTTTGCATAAACTTCCTGTTAATTTGTATTTATCAAGTCTGAGTGACCAAATGTTTCGGATAAGTCCTCTCCCTCTGTTATAAATTAAATAAAAGCTAATTGATTGCACAGCTTGAGACATTTAAGTTTGTGACAAACTTTTCAAATTTTATATTCAGTTTATAGTTTTTTGGACAACTAAATCTGAAAATGACCTTACTTTTACTTTACTTTACTTTTCCGGTCTTTATATAGAGCCGGAAATTACTTTTACTTTTCCGGTCTCTATATAGAGCCTACTCGCATATTTTTAGACGATTTTCATTACATTGACAGAAGTATTTTACCTAAAAGTTTTGTATTTTAAATGTTCTGTTTGATGACCCTTACTGTTCACTATCTTTCTGCAGCTTAACTTCTAAAGCAATAAAGCCTTTTATAGTACCAGAAGAGCTATTTTATCCCATTTTTCTTGACATAATCGGGCAACTTCAGATTTCGCTCGTAAGAAGGGGAGGCGATAACAAGTTCTGTGTCTTATAAAATAAATTCGTGGCTCTGGACCCGGAAGAATTATTTGTAGTCATCACTTCTGAAATAAAACTAGAATTTTTTAAAGTTCAGCTTCTGAAATATCTTCGATGATTTCAGGGGCAATGATGATCTTTTGAAGTTTTTGTTAGCATTTTTACACTCATCCGCAAGCATGGGGATTTCTTGTTTTGGAGTTCATCAACAGCTTAAAGATTTTTTTCTTCGAGAGAATAATCGTGAGGAGATGGGATTTACGGTTTGCGTTATTTAGTTTTTGGAAATTCGTCTTTTTGTCTTTTTCCATGCTTTTTTTCAACATTTTTGGGGGTGAGAGGGAGGTTAATTAAGTCTGGAGCATCTTGAACTTAGCTGATTTTTCGGAAAACTGATCGGAGCAGGTAACTTCACGTATTCACGAAAATTCCAAGAATAATTTTGCAGATAATGATAACAGGTGACTTTTATGTTACGTTTCTAATCACAGATGTAAGTCAAGTGCTCGTCTCAGCACTTATGCATCTAATTTTACTAAAACATGCGTACTACCTATGGCCAAAGCTCTGGTATCGAAAACTCTCTATTGGCAAGCATCCAGATTTGTAATTTTTAATCGGCACGTTTAAGTTCATCACTTTACAAGTTCGGTAGATTTTTCTTCTTTCATCTTTGCGTGGGAATTCCAAAAAGAAAATAGGGATCTTTTTGTAATATCATGCTCTCTTACGTGAATTGTTGAATTTTAGTTGTAGGAATGCAAAGTTCCGTCAGGGCATCCTTAATTGCACTTTTATCTGTATCTACTGTTAAGCAAGTTTCTGATGGCTGCTTTGGTGGTACGATCGTTTCGCTCACATGGATGAATTACAAAATTACAATTTTTGTGGGAAGTGAGAAGTGTCTTTCTTTTCTGGTTGGTGGAATATCTTCCTTTTCTTGTTACCTCCGGTTTTCCATCGGGGGGGGAGGGCGTTTCTTTTCTTGCTTATACCTTTATTTGTGGCTAACTCTGGCGGTCGTTGTTGTCGTGCCATGTCTTGAGATAATTTCTGCTGTACCGGATCCTGCATAAGATCTTGAAAAATTTTCATTTTATTTCAATTATAAAGTGGCTTGATTTGGTCGATATTTAACGTAAATGTTTCACCATTCTTGGCTTTTAAGACTACTAAAGAGTGGGTTACTTTTTCAATAATGTATGGTCTTTCCAACCGTGGACAAAATTTTGCCACTTTATCTTCTGACGCTGAAGAAAATTAATGTTTAATTTTTGAGACTTCATCCCCCACATTATGACTTCCCATCTTTCATATCATAATAAAGTTTTTGTTTTCTCTGTGATACTTCAGTGTTTTCCTTTGCCACTAACTTTTGTTGCTGTGGCGTACGTCTAGAAAGTGTATAAGATATTGGAAACATTAGACTATTTACACAATTACTATTAAGATTGCACTAGTCAGCCTAGAATAGTAGCAGTTCTAGACTGCTACTATTCTAGGCTGGAATAAATGCGCTAATATTTTATATAAAATAACATTGTATAAACTCTGTTCTAATTCTGAGAATAATAAAAGTAGAAGGAAACACGGTCTCAACAGCTTGTCACACAAGAAACAGCCACACAAGAAAAGTTTAACAAAATTGTGCTTTTACTTTCCGCTCACACATTCCGAGTGTTTTATATATTTTTAAAAAACATTTAAGGATACGAAAGTACAAAAATTTTCTATGATTCTAATGCATTTGGCAGCTATATAATGCATAACAGAAAATCAAAGGTTACTTTAATTATCACCATCATAATGAAATGGCACGTTTGTACTGAATTCTACTCGACAAATTACCGGTCATCAAACAGTAAACAAAAGGATGAAAGATCATATTAGCAGCCACTTTTTATATCATTTATACCATTTTCAAGTGAACGTTTTAGTGTTTTCAGCAGTAGCGAGCAATTTGCGTTTTACTATGCGTTATTCAACATCTGATTTTAAGATGCAAGCAACTTGCCATGCTAACATTAAAGATTTCTTGAGTAATGTTTTAATCCTTAATTTGTCTTCTTTATTGATTGTTTACAATTGTAGCTCAACATACAAGTAAGTGTGCCTGTATGGCAACTTGCTTTTCACTTCCATATTTAGAAACAATTCACTTACTTTTCGACAGATAGTCAAGATTCTTGCAGACTGTCACCATTTTGTTTTTCTAGTAGCACATGACCTAACCTTAAACCTATGAACAGCCACGTCTTTCCTGAAAATTACTATTAACCATTGTTTAGTCATGGCGTGTAATTACGAAACTTATCTGTTTATTTTGTCTACGCTATTTATGTGCAAGCAGATAATCTGATTTCGAGCAGAATTCGTATTTTATGTGCACTTCGAATAACTTCAATAATGGGAATACTATAACATTCGTAATATTCTATGATGAATGGATTATGGCTAATGGCTTAGGCGCTATGTTTTCTGTTACGTTTGAAGACAAATATCGTATTCCTCGCGTAATTTTACCCCTCACGAATTTTTCCTTCTAACTCTTAACACAACGCTCTGAATTTTTTTTTTTTTTTTTTTTTTTTTTTTTTTTTTGAATGTTCACTCAACTTTTCCATTCCTCAAGACATTGAACAAGTGAGTTTCCCTAAATTTTAAAACAGACTTGTCCATTTACCGACTGTTTTTAAAGGTATGTCTAAAGGAATTGCTCCCGAGCTTTGGATGCATGGGCTCTGATTGATAAAACAATGAGGATATCTAATGTTCTTGATGGTTTTGAAGATCATTGCACATGGGAAGACAGACTTAACAATGACGAAGATTAAGATCTATTGCAGTGGAAATTACTGGGGTTCGCTATCCTCAAAATGAGTGGTTGCGTGTCTACACTGACGACTCTATGCTAGAGAGAATGCGTGGTGCTGGAGCAGGTGTCCATAGCGAGCGTTTTAGTTTCTACTTACCAATCGGCCCTCTTACTAGTGCCTTTGACTGGGAAATTGAAGCTACTGCTGTGGATGTTCAACAACTGTCGATTCGTAGCCACTCTTTTGTAAAAACAGTCTTATTGTCAGATTCCAAAAGTGCGCTTCAAGCTCTTCTGAATATTCAAAATAGTTCTCAAAGAATCTTAGACTGTAGGTCTTTGCTGAAAGCAATGGGACACAGAATTTCTTTTCAATGGATTTCAGTCCTCTGTGAATTATGGGAAACGGAAAAGCTGATGCATTGGCTTAGAAGGGAAATTTGATAATGCAACCCATTAATCGACTGCTTTCTTTTCATTCGACTAAATTGTCTGTTAACCTGACTCTTAAAATTTTTAAGCAGGATATGATTCAACGTACTATGGATAACAGATGGAGGATTCTGGCGGAGGAGACAACTTTTATTCCCAGCTTTCCAAGAAAGAGAGCTGTAGCTTTATTTAGACGTCTGACCGGACATGACTGTTTGCAAGACCACCTCTACATAACTGGAGTGGTGGATTCCCCAAACTGTATTCTGTGTGACTCCAATCAGCTTATTTTTGAATATTTAAATAATTATATTGCCCTTTCTCGGTATGAAGACATTGTTAAAGATGCTGGAGAGCCTCGAACTAATGGCTTAATCGCTAATGTTTGGCATTTGTAAAATAAATAAGTAACAATGACTAAGACGATGATGACGATGACAACGACTTATCCAGCAGCATTAAATGATTCGAGGCCTAGACAGAAGTATGAGACAACAGTGAGAGCAAATGTGATTCAAGACAAGAGAAGTAGAAATGAACGTATCGCATTAAAATCTGAGATGTTAATATTACTGTGTATTGTTATTGGAAGTAGGTTCCTTTTATATAAATAATAATGTATATTTAACGGTAGTTTATCCATGAATACTTTTCATTTGTTATGTTCTTATCGTAGGACTTTATATATTATTCGCCTAATTTTCCCTCTCGATTTTCTTACGATAAAACTAGTAAAAAAAGAGAACAATAAGAAGTAAATGTGGTATAACTACCGTCGGCTGCACTTTATGAATTTTTTTTCTAATTTTAATTCCACGTAATCCACAAAGTATACCACGAGGCTTATACGAGTAAGTTATTCCCCTAATAAAATAAACACATGTACAGTAGCACTGCAAATGGGTGAAAATTATTTTTAAAAAAATAATTAAAAGAAAATAAATAAAATAAAAATAAAGCAGAATAAAAAATAATAAAATAATAATAACTCAATAAAATCTAAATTTAGAATGATATTTCGAAAAGCAGAAATTGTCTCTTTATTCCGAAAATATTCAGAAAAGAAATTGGTGGCCAAAATACAGACAGGTGTTTCAAAGTTGCCTGAAGTATCTTCCTCTGATAGACATGACGAGCGCACTCAAGATTAATATGCTTAACAATTCTCAACGGCGATAGTGCAGCTTCAGAAAACACCTGAGGCCAGTCCAGGGCGTTTCAAATAGCTTTTAATATTGCCGTGTCCAGTCAAAAATTGAGCTAATTTAAAATATCTTCAAAACTGATCAGCTTTTATCCTGTGAAAAATTGTAGGAAAAAACTCTTTGGTCCGTTGCAGTTTTGGTGTGGCCAGATATTCTTTGCTCCAAATACAGCATTTCTATAAGAATGCTTCCATTGAAAAAGATAAAAGTGCTTTCATTCGAAATAGCATTTGAAATAGCTGAGAAATATAGCCATGCCTCCATATCCCCTATTCGTTATTCTAGGTTACAGATACTCAAGGTTCAGTGCGGCCCAACAGACATTTTCAGAATTGAAGATATAACTAGTTTTAAATTACAGCTTGCACTCTAAACAAGAAGGAATCGTAACATTCTTTTTACCAGCATCTATTACCATTTTCACACAGTATTCCCGACGAGAAGTTCTAATGCATATGTTTGATCCTGAATGAATGCTTTCCAGTGATTTTTTATTGCTCGGGTGTTACTTGAGGATAAGCTAGAACACCAGCATCCTTTACTTTTCGGGGAGAAAGTACAGTGTAAATGCAGCGTACAGTACCCTCTTTTATTTCTATATTCAGGTTGGTTTCTGGGTAATTTTGAAAATCAAGCATTACTTTATATCATATGTTTTATAGAATGGAACAAAATGAGGGAGTACCTGTGAACGCTGTAGTCTCTTTATTTTGATAAATCAAATTTACAGTAAAACTATAGTTATACAAGTTTCTACAGATGTTATATATGTGCCATTTCCGATGACACGGCAAATATCTATGCGATATTCCAGTTCCTGCCACACTCGTGATAGAATATCTTTTGTTAATGCATAATTCGAGCACTTCAGTTATCCGCTGCTTGGAGGGACGGACACTTCGTCTTTAACAAAACTTCATAGGAAAAATTCACAAAGGTTTAGATCTGGAGATCTCGGTGATCAGCAAAGCAATGGCATATAGTTTGACACAGCACGACCAGTCCAGTCCAGTCATGGGCTAGACAAGTTCAGCGATGGGGTAGAACAGAAGAACAGGCAGTACAGTGGGGTTCAGGTACTGGCGTCCGTTTTTATGCCAATGTGCTGGAGCACCGTCTTGCTACAGAATGAAGCAAGAAATCGTTACCTCCAATTTAGGGAACAACCACTCAGATAGCTTATTTAGGTAAATGTACCCGTTAATCGATTTTTCTCCGACGAAAAAAGGACCGAAAACATAACTGTTGGAAATGGTGCAGAAAATATTCACCTTTGGAGAATCACATGTTCTATTGCACCATGTGGATTTTCCTTGCCCCAAAATTGTAAACTATGACGATTAACTTTCCAAGGAACATTAAAAGTGGCTTCATCCCGAAACAAGTCTGTTTGCGGAACCATCTGCCTCCAGCTTATCTTGTAAATTCTCAGAGAAAGCTTTACACAACGGTTTGTCGGAAGGTTTTTGACGTCATCTGAAAAGTGATGGCCGGAATTGCAGACGTTTCCGTAACATATTCCACACTGTCACATGAGGCACATTGAGTTCTGAACTCGGATGTCGGGTTGATTTTGTGGGACTTCCTAAAACCGTTTCACGAATTTTTTCAACCACTTCGGTTTGGGCTGCTGTTCATACTGAGCTGGTTTTCTTACACAAGCAGCTCGTGTCCCAAAACTGCTTCACTAACCGTTCGATCTTGTAACGATGAGGTGGTTCTTTACCTAATTTCATGGAAAAGGGTCTTTGAACGACGATAAACGATATTTTGGCGTGTTCGAAAACGCAGTACGCTTTCTCCAGCATGGATAGCGTTATTTTGATTAAGCATGCCGATTTCGTAACCGAAAGATTTTTTGCTGTTGCCAGATGAAACTTGTATAATTGCAGTTTCAGAATTAATTTGTTTCGGCTTAATAAATCAATTACAGAATTTGTACTGTGCTGTTCTTTTTGTCCCATTCAATATGAAACATCCTGCATTTATGTCCATTTCATAAATAACACGCTGTAGTATGTAGCTTATGCTATTATACGCTGCTTCATGTAACTATAATATATGTTGTCATGTATCATCTGATAGTGTAGGGGATTATGATAACCAGAAAGGGGTTGACTATAAGAGTGCAGAAATAAATTTATTTTATAAATTTAAATAAAAATAATAAATTTATTTACATTATTATAAATTTATATACATTTCATTCTCATACAATTTCTATTGATATTTAGATAAAGTGTTAAAAGCTAAAGCGGCACAGATCGTAGATAATGTTTTTATATAGATAACATAATTATTTTCACCTATTCGTGTCATTTTTTAAAAATTTTCTCATTATTTTTACCTTTCCTGCAACTAGTTAGCAATATTCCCTACGACTAATTAGTTCTAATCATTCTTTCTAAACATTTTAGCTTATTTTATAAAGTGCTAATTACAGAAGATGATAGATAACAAAAAATTGTTGAACAATCCTATGATAAATGAAAGAATAGTTCTTTTGAATACTTTAAAAATTCATTAAAAAATACTTGACACGAGATACCTTATTAAGAACATCAAGTTCTTTAATGATAACCATTTTTCAAAGAAGAAAAAAAGGAACTTTTTCACCCTTTCTAAACATCCGCTTTATTTCCATTGACGTTTGTTATACAGACCAGTTAAATCTTCTGCCAGAAGCAACAGCGCCACCTACGTTACAGCTTGATTAATAAAACGTTTAATTTTGAATCTGTCCATGGCAGGAAAAAAATAATGTTTTCTGACGGAGTGAGAAAAAAACACTTTTTTACCTCGATGTTCTAACCTCTTCGTGCCACTTTACCTTGGATTTACCAGATGGAGAATCCTTACAAAGGAAAAGGGGAGAGACGGAGGGAGAGTCAAATAAAATGGAACGAACGCTGATGAAAAAGACGAAATTAAGGTTAGGCAAATTGCAAAATATTGCATCATAACTTTCTTTTCTGCCTCTTAATCTCGGGAAATGGATGGCAGGTTGCGGAAAAGTTTTGTGTTTTAATGAAATTTAATCACCCCTTCCTCCTGATTAATGAACAAGAGGCGGTGCGAAATTAATTATTTTGCAAAGTCTTGCCGAGTTCTTTCAGGTGTCCGTGCGCTCACACCGCTAATTTCTTCCTTCCCCAACTGCACCACCACCACCGCGCCGACCCCCAGCCAACCCCTTACCCTCGTTCCATGCTGAAAAGAGAGAGAAGGAGAGGATGCTGATAGATGGAGGTGAGGGGAACACAGAGAGTGTAAAGGATCGGGAGATGCTGCACGTAAAAATGGCTCGGATTTGACGTCGCCAGTGCAAACGCAATTACGAGTGACATTATGAAACTAGTCATAGATCTCAACATACGCTAGTTTTTAGTCAAAATTAGGATCTGTATTATTTCAGTCGTGTATTGTTTCTCTTGCTTGTTGAATGCATCAAGGAAAGCATTTAGAGCTCTCATACTTTTCCATTGCCTTATTAGTCAAAACGGGTTCAGGTTTTATTCTCATATTTACAAATGTGGAACTATTTCTAGTACGAGATAGCTCCCCCCTTTTTTTTCAAGTTGAGATGTTCTTTCCTTTCCAAGTAGAAAATAAAGGAGAACATAAACTCTCCGCCTGTATCATATACAAATATTAAAAGTAGAAAGGCTTAACGACATTCCTTCCAGTTTCCTTCCTTATACAGTGGTCAGCATAGCAGTAAAGAAATCTACAAACCCGGGCTCGGTTTCTGTACGGCACTGAAAATTTCAAGCAACCTGCTTTAAAACTCCAAAGGCTAGTATCACACATCCGTTTATTTCAGACGAAAACTGTTTCAGACAGTTTTTGTACCTGCTTTAATGTTGTATCATACATTCAAAACATTTCGAAAGAACAAATGTTTAGACTAACTTCTCTGCTTTCTCACTCGGTATGATGCAGCCACAGCGGATCGTTTTGGGCGATTGTGTAAAGGGGAAACTAGTTCCCCATTACAAAGGACGATGAAGGGGATTCGATGCTGATAGCTGATTGGTTGTCGAAAACGAAGATCTTACTACATTTTGGGAAAGAAAGGAAAAAAATCATGCGTCTTTCTTTCAACGGTAAAGCAGGCAGACAAATTGTTTAAAACAGTTGTTTGTCTTAAATAAATGGATGTGTGATACCAACCTAAGATCTCTAAATCAATGCCCGAACTAAAAGTGGAAGACAAATCATCATCAGCGTAGATTGGTTGTGTATCATTATTCTGTGTACTGCATCTCCCCCTCCCCCGTTCTCCCTTTAGGTTTCAGAGATGATAAATAACGAATTAAAGAACAATCTGTTCATGACATTATTCCTCTTCTTGCAGCGGTCAAAATATTAGTTCCAAATCTGATTAGCACCTAGACCCAAAACGCTTGATCATTGGACTTTCTTTATAGGCATTACAGGGTTACAAAATCATTTCTTTATATCATTCTGTAATATGTATTGCCTATCAATGGCCAAATGATGCGTTCTCAAATACTGGCAGCTGGACCTAGTCTCAAATTCTGAAGAAGAGGCTGGCGGCGTGGACGTTTAAGTGGTTTTTCCTTCCGTGTAAAGTGATTAGAAGTCAGTTCGTTTTAGAAATTCCTGCACAAAGGCATCCGTTTTCTTAGCCAAACACTCCTCGTATGTTTTGCCATACTCTAAATAATGTAAGCCAATAATGCAGCCCAGTCCAATCTAAAATCCTGTGTTTCTGTCATAGAAACAAGAAAAACGGGCATTGAAAGAGCATTGTGGTTGAAGGAGGTCCAGGCTATTTGAATAGGACCCTGATCAGTAGTGTAATCTGAAGATCTACATTCAATTCCTGACAGGGTATACTGAATTTTTCATCAAACCCGTGTTCCAAAGCTCTTAATAACATTAGATTTGTAAAAGGTCAGTTGTTTTATCTTCAGTCCGAGCTTAAATTGAGCGCTTGAGCTAAATATCGTAGTCTGACTCCTCTACTTGTCAGTTTCTAAGATAAATCATTATTCTAGTTGGAGTGCACGAAGCTGTAAATAAGACGGCTCCGACACTTCAATGATGCAACTGTAACTAGCAGCAGAAAATAGTTTTTGAGTTTTAAAAATTTTATTTTGGTAATAAATTAATCATAAAAACCTATTCTCGCCCCCCAAATGTTTTAGTTGATCGTTAGAATTATATCGGCAGGGGATCGTCATCTGAAAGTGTTCTTCCTTTGACTTTCATACCTACACATATCCTTTAAAATTTCCTTCTATCTTGTCATACTGTTTCTGGCATTCTCTCTTTCCTTTTTAGTAACGTTTTAACAGTTTTATCTCTTTCCATTGGTGTGCAGGAAAAAGAATGATCTTTGTTTCTAGTCATCGCTTAAAATAACACTCGTTATACTGTATAATCGCGGCTTAATTTCAGACGGAGTCTTTTTAGGTTCTTTCTTAGTTTTTGAATGAAAGTATAGTTCCAGCCGGAAATCTTAAGAAGATATGGTCCGGTTTTCGATTTTGTTTTGAATTATTTATTATTGATTTAATAATTTTTTAATTTTTTGTTAATCTCTGTACATTTTGTTCAATTTTGATTTTAATTAGTAATTTTTTTATTAGTTATTTCATTCATTTATTTTTGATAATTTTTTCTGACTGACTGTCACGAGACTCCAATACTTCTAATTTTAGAAAATAAGTTCTATTCTCAGTGCCGTTTCATTTCGTTCCTATCTTCTCTGAATTCCTGTTTTCTCATGAATTTTTTTCATTCTAATTTTCTCCGATCTTTCCAAGAAGTTATGTTGCTTCTAATCAAAGTTTCCTTCAATATTTAAACACCTGCAGAAATGCTTCATGCATGGTATTTAGTAAATTTTTCTAATTACCACTTCCAGTATTTTTTCGCTCATTTAGAGCGTTATGACGTTCTTTATTAATATACACAGTGTAAAGAATATATTTAATACTCTCAGTTAGCTTATCGGGTACTAAACGTTATGCATTCGCATTCTAAGGCCTTTTGGTGACATTTAATAATCATCATAAATTAGTGAACCATTCTAGTATTTCTTTGTGTTTCTATTAGTTTATTTTTACTTCCTTGCATGAAGTAAAGGGAGTACCGTAATCGCAAAAATTTCGGGTATCATATTTCAACGAAAATGTCTTGAATCCATATCAATGATTTTTGTGCATGATATCTGTACGCACGGACAGAATAAGACTCTTTCTTCCACAACGGATTGTAAACTGGATTTAAAATGGATTCGGAAGAGATCTTTTTATGATGTCTGTACATACGTACGTACAACTCAAAAATTACCAATCGCAGAAAGTTCAAATTTTGCATAACTCAAAATCGAGTGGCCGTAGAAAGTTGAAAGTTTGTATGTGGCAGTGATATAAAATATAGTTGTGCACCTCACTTTTTTGTTGCAATCAGCCGTACTAAACATAGTATATAAATATATATATATATATAAAGCACGAAATTTAGAACCAATTTTCCACAAAGACCAAAATATGAAATTCATAAGTTATAAATTTCAAAATATCCTACAAATGGATAAAAGAATTTAATAAATGTTAAAACTAAAATACTTCAATCAAGTGAAATCATAATTAAAAAAATTAATCAACAAAAAAAATGTAAAAGAAAAGGAATTTAATCAACGTCAATGCCACGTCATCATTAGAATATATATATGTATATTACTGCGAGGAAATAATATTGGGATAAGTTTTACATAAAAAAATTTTGATACTGTACATACATATATAAAGTACTAATTACTAGTAAAAATTCTGACTAAAAAGTTTTTTCATTAATTTATCTTCCTTGAAGATGGTATATGGAAAGTTTTTTATTATGAATTATTATGAATTATTGGTTTAAGAGTTACTAAATTAAATTGGTTTTCTAAAAAATTGGTATTATAAAGGGTATTATTTTGTATTGGCTTTGATTTCTACTTTTCTAAGAGTTCCACTCGTTTGAATTGTTTTTGGTGGGTCACATCATTTGGTTTTACTTTTGGTTTTGAATTTTACACTTGCCTACATAAATGACGAAACACGAATTGAATAATTGAAGAGTTAGGTTTGAGGGCAACTTCCCCTTGATAAGTCTGCCTTCTGCCCAAGCTTCAACAATTATTCACTTATGCATATTTATTATGTTTAGGATTTTAAAAAATTAATTACAATTTTATGTTTGATACTTGCACTTGATTTACTTCTGTTCTGAGAATTTAAATGATATTGTAGATTAGTTCGCAGCAGTATAAATTATTTATAATTTCTTTTAAATTTATTTCTATAATTAATTTTTTACTTTAAATTGCTTTTACGAATAGAAATTTTGTTAAATTCAAATTTCATTCCTTGCAGCAATGGCGCAAGAGAATTATGTAAATTTAATTTAATTTTACTATATTCTTTTGAAACAATATATACATATATATATATTCACACTCTCTTTTGCTCAGATTTTTATTCTAATACTCTACCAAAATATGTACCTTAGTAAATTGTGCATATTTTGCTTTAAAAGTTATTGAATTACGTTTTTCATATTTTCCGTTTAAGTTATTTATGCCTTTAGTTAATCTGTATGCAATAGTTTTAGATTTATCAACAATTTAAAAAGTTTCACTAAGCCTAACGAGGCGCCATATGTTTACATTTGAAACTCTTAGTAGAATACTGAATTTAAGTCAGTTGGTGCACAAACTTCAATGCCTTTTTGCCCAGTATGGCGAAAAGTTAACTTTCAATTTTGCGCACCGAAAATTTTGTCTTTCTGCCCTCTGACCGAATTGCTTGTGTTGGCGCAGAAACTCTAATTTTAATTGTAAAAAAAATTTTTTGTAACTGTTTTCGGTGTTTTTAGGTTTTTCTGTATTTTACAATTTTTAATGTAGATTGAGTTTTTATTCATTTTCACCTTGCTGCAAAATGAGAACTGAATCGATTGTAGAACTATTCGGGTCTAAGAAAATTCTAAAGAAATTCGAAGAAATAAGTTTACATGAAGTGCAGCAAAAAAAAAAATGTGTACAACAGGGCGTACAAGGAAATCATGTGATGACCGAATTATTTTTTCTTTTTAATATCAGCTGCTTTAATATGCTTATAAAATTATTATTATATGTTGTTACTTCACGTGATTAATTGTTCTTTTTAATATTCCTTATTTCACTTCAGTTGTTACCTGTTATAAATCTTCTGAATTTTTCGCATTGTTTTAAATTTAACGCAAAATATATTCAGTTAGAATATGCAAGTAGGAACTTTGAAAACAGGAATTATCTTACCTAACAAAAATAGCATTATGATAACAATCGTATAAAAATAAATTATTTAAAAAAACAAAGAACATTTGTTAGTAAATAATTACCGAGTTAAATAAGCACAGAGTGCAAATTACTTTCATTTTCGTGCACTGCAATTATTCGTTTTCTTCTCACCTACCGAACCGAAGTCTAAGAGTGACAAATATACTTAATTTCACGCATGCGCAAAACAGACGCATATATTAAAAGAAAACCTCGCAATTTCTGTATTCCCTAATTTGGGTACGTGCTACAAAGTAGAAATACCAGAAAAATAATCGACAATTATTGCGAACGCAGTCGAACGGAGAAACAGAAATTACTTCACAATTTTCCCCTAAAAGTTGGAAAAAAATATCCTCAAACCCCAGTTACAATAAAATAAAAATTATTAAGCACCCACTTTTACTAATGGACTTTTAGAAGCGCTTTTCTGAGAGAGCGGGCCCTCATTAAAAATGCGCTGCACGTACGTCACGATTTAGCTCCGCCCACCCTTAAGCTCGATTATTACGCCACTACGGACGATACCTATATCCGTATAATTCGGCAGAGGGCGCAGTTATCATTTCTCAACTGACTAGTTGCCAGGTGAAATTTCTACCAAATGAATGTAATCACAACCATTAACAGTGCGGGTGAAAAAAATCCGCTTTTATGCGGATCCTCTGGCCCAGATGCTTTTCTACGACTCCGTTTCGGATGCAGCCACGACTCAACATTAATCATTGTTATACATAAAAGGTCAAAAATGTATATATATATATGTGTGTGTGTAAGACTCGAGTGAAAATGTAGGCAAACTCGGCGGCTGCTATTATTATTTCGTGGCAATTTTTTAAGGTTATTCTGCAGTCACGTTTCAATATTATGTTGCTAGCTCTGTGATATGCTGCAGCCCTATTATGTATCGCTTCTGTCGTGGGTTTCGTATGAAGCTGTAGCAGAGCCGGTTTTATTGTTTTTATTTCTTTCTTGAAAACATTGCTCTAGAAACCTGATTAAAATGTTGGAGTTATGATAACTGCATAAATTGACTGTTCGCAGATTCCCCACCACCACCACCACACACACACACATCCAAAGGTTGAGCGCACATTTGGAACACAAAGGTAAAAACTGAACTCCAGATTTAAATCGCAAACAAGACTGATCCGAAAACCATATTAAAAAGTATATTAAAAGTTATATCAATAGAAATATTGAATCGTGAAAAAGTAATTTAATAATTTTGATTTTATAAGTTGCATAATTTCAATACATTAGTCTTATATAAAAAATATCACACGCACAGAACTCTTAAGCAAAATAACAACTTGATTTAAAGTGTTGCAATGTAAAATATAATTATCTGAAAATTAAAAAGACTACTAGATAAAACTCGAATAAATAAATATGGAAAATGACTTCTGCTAAACAAGTACGAGTCCACTAAAATATAACTATGTTTAGCAATAAACTCTTGTTATTTTCGCAGTATTAGAAACACGCCTAATCGGTAATACTTCATTAGTAGCATTTGGGTTTTGTCTTCGATAAAGACATCAGAAATTATCAGAGAAAAAATGTAAAATTTATAAAAAAATTTGCCGTAATATTGCATAATCCAATTTCTTAGTGTCCACTTTTAATGTTTCGCCATATATAGCAATTTATGCGAATGTCTTGAGCAAATTTTGATGAGTAAAACTCAATATCAACGCGATGCAACAAAAGAAATCCATAGAAAAAGTAAGAAGTTAAATCGACGGTAAGATCTATTACCACTTGGCAATAAATTACTGAGTTCAGCCCCCCGCCCCATTATTTAAGTATGGCAAAACATGTGTGAACTGTCTATCTCTCAGGAGAAAAAACTTGCGTTGGACATTTTAATGGAAATTGTTTCAAATAGATATTCCACAGAAAAACAACCTAAAGCGCGCAACAAACTGTTTAGGATACTATAAATGAAGGCAATGTTCCATAGAAAAGGAAAAGATGCATCGAAGTCAACTGAGAAAGCTATGAAAACTCTTGCATCGGTTTTGCTACAAAGATTTCTGCCCCCCCCCAAAAAAGGCGAATTGGGCTCGATTATAGGCGAACGAGCTGGCTGCATGGGCGATTTCGTAGTTTTCCCCATGCGTAATGTGTCTACGAGCCAGTTTCAATTCTACACGAAGGTATACCTTCCCTCAGGCAGATAACCTAGTATGCTTTGCCATAATCAACTAAACCAAATCAAACAGCTTACAAAAAATCCTAGCTCCCATACGTGCTTAAAAGTTGCAGTAAATGAAAAAAAATCGTTCGTAACATTAAAAAATTTTCTTGAAATTACTAGCCGGCAGAGGAAATTTCAGTAAAAGCGTTTCTGAGCAAAGCAGCTGAATCTGAAGGATAAATCAATGACTGACACTGTTTGACTTGGCAAATCCTGTGTACTGATAGGACATCATCTCGAAGCAGAATGATAACAATCATCAGATTAAGACTTAAATGCCACCGTGCCATCATAAGCCTCCTGTGAAATCATTATCAGGGCGTTTTGAACAGCCATGGGTAAACACGCATGAATCACATCTTTTCCGGATATCCATTACCTGGGTCTATGTAACTCGACGCCATAGACTTTTCGATGTCACAGTTTGAGACTTCAGCATCGACAAGAAAAACAGTCTCCTTGTAAACTCAGTGCCCGACGACCTCAGGAAGATCTCTGTATAAGACGATTGATTGTTGGCCTCTGACGTCCTGGAAGAAGAGAGTTTAGTTAAACTGCTTTTAAGATCCTCTCGCTTGAGCCTCTTGACAACAAAGCAATGTGCTTTCTAAGGATGACTTGCAGTTGGGTCTGGTCTACTGAGTGATTTCTGTAGCATAAAGATATGGGAAATACCTAATACTTGATATTAGATTAGATACCTTAACAAAAGTTGCGGAAGAGTAGCGGTATTATTGTCGGAGACTGTACTAATCTCCTCATCTTCCTTGGAGATACAGTGACTGAAATTACTGAGATGATATCCTTGACCGATAAATTTGCCGTCTTCTTTCCATGAACCTGATGCGGTTTTTAATGACGATAGGATAATAAACTCAACAATACGTAAGCCAGGAACTTTCCAGAGAGAAGGCTCCTTGTGGAATAGACGTTATAACCTTTTGAAGACATTTATGTTTCAATGCTTTGCTTATACGACACATGAAGGCTCTTTATGACTCTCCTCGCAATCTCTAGAGACGACAGTGATGCCTGTTACTTGAATGAACAGTGATCCGGCAAACCTTCAATTCTTCTAATCTTACTATAGGAATAAGCGGAAGTTGTCAGTTCTAAGTACAGTTTCATATACTATGCTTGCAGCCCTTCAAAACTTAATTTTTTCTAGTTATTCCCTGTGGTTTATCTTGCAATATCCCATTTCCTCTGTATTCTTCCTTCATTTGCAAACGATTTTTATTTCTTTCCTGTCCATCTTACTTAATTTTGAGCAAAAGCTGGCTCAAAAGAATGGCCAAATAAGAGGATAAAAAAGTAAAGGTAGCACACAAAATGTTAAACACAAATGTTATAATGTTACACACAAAAAAATCTGAAAGGGTTCAGATTTTAAATTACGTCCAAAGGGACGTTTTTTAACGTTTTGTGTATTACCTTTATTAATCAAATATCATGTCCTTCGCACTTAAACCATAAAATTCAGTACAGTTCAACAGCAATATCGCAAAATAATTTTAAAATGAGTATATCTTTAAAATTTCCGATAAACAGTTTCACGTGCTTTAGATAAAAAGGTTTTTTCCCCCCGCAGAGTGTTGCCATTGCTCGCTTTTAAATCGTTTGAGTTTATTCATCAAATATTCGTTAAAGTTTTACAAAATATGAAATAGATAATAAAATAAATTCCTAATTCGGGCTTTCAGATGCGCATATTCGGCTGGAAACGTACGTTATTCAAAATTGGATGGCTCTAGGTACCGTTGTTTTATCACATTTGTTTTGTAAGGTTTATTATACGTTTACTAATAGTTATTTTAAGTTTCGTAGCTTTCCTATCTTCTAATTTCAGCTTACAATTTCCTGCCAGAATGTAAATTCAGAAACGCAGAGAATGCAAATGGAAAGAGTACTATTTAAGTCGTGATTTAACCGACTTCAAGACAGTGAGTCTGATTCCCTGAATAGCGCGCGTTTGCCTTCTGGCTACGTTTCTCTTAGGTATTATTACGCTCGACCATATCTTAGGCTCTTGCTAGGCTTCGCCGTTTTAATTAATACTTAGGGGCCAACTAGTTAAATTCTGATAACTTCTGCTATATCCCTTAAGAGCTTTAGTTAAGCTAAGTTTCAGTTCATATTATTAGTATTTTAAGTTCAAGTCCGAGTGGCGGCTCTATGTAAAGTTCCAAGTCGGAACTGACTTGTAAATATACTGAATAATAAAGGGTTTTAAACCCTTCTTAAGTCTTACGTGTTCTATTCACACTTAAGCGATTATTGGCTTGTTAAGTGTTCGTGGGGTTCGAAGTTAGAACTTTGGATTTAAAGAGAAAAACCTCACAATTTTATCACATTACATACATTTATGCAGATTCTTCATTATTTAATTTCTTTAAATATAATACAGCGCTGAAAGATTTGGTGGCAACAGTTTGAAAAGTGATTCAGACTTTTAATGTTTCCGACGCAAAATCGCAAAACGAAAACAATAGTTCTTCAGGGTCAAAGCCTTTTGGACTAATAATTTTTACGAATTTGGATTTTTATACCGAAATATAAATGATAAATAGCTTCAGAATAAAAGGAGTGTTTATTGTTTCCTATGTGTATTACGTTCCAGAGCAATAATCTAGAAAACTGAATTATTAAAGAATCATAAAACTGCGCGAAATAAATTTTAAAAGTAATGACAGTTTGTGTTTAAAATTACGGTTTTCTAGCCGTACTACAATATAACTATGTTATATTCATTCACCACTGCCTTCTTGCATCTTGTGATATTTTCATGATTATGCTATGTTTGTTATATAGTGCACGATTAAGTATTGTCAGTTATTGTAAAATTAATTTTTAATTATATATTATTTATAAATTATGTGTTAATTTTTGTGCACTGCAAAATAATGGAGGATGTTTCAGCACGCTGTGGGACAAATTTCTTTTGAACGATTAGTCGTAAGCCTATGATTCCAACTTAGGTTACTTTTAAGTTACAATATGAAATGGAAAACATAGAGGGCTGTCTCTCTACTATAGAATAGATGCCTTCGTGGAACGCCTTCTAAAGGAAATAGCTCATATTTTCATTACACATAGGGCAAACCAATCACGCAACCAGTCTGTTTGAGTAAGTTCGAACCCAGACTGAAATACCAGTATTCAAGGTTCTTATTCACTAGGCCACTCGTAAGACAGTTCCTGTTTAAGAAGTGAATAAAATAAGACAGGCTTTCGGTTTCCGTCATGAAATTCTTTTTGAAAAAGTATATAAATTCAGAATTTTGAATATGCCATCTACAGAGGGGGGGGTGCAAGGATTACGTTTCAAGTATTGGAACTAAACATATAACGATACAGTATTTGATAAAATTTTAAAAATGCTAGAAGAATTTTAAAGATCAACTAATGTATTTATATAGAAATTCATCAGATGAACGGAAAAAGAGGAATATGATGGAAAATTATTTGTTTGTTGGGGTCGATTCTATATTTTATGGAAGAATGGTTACCACAGCCTCAAGAAGGTTGGACTTGTACTTCCACACCAGTTTTGACGGACAGCAACCTGCGGGAGGAAAGGGGTCCGAGGGTCTCCCAGCTCTATCCCTACTACGAAACCACAAGAGAGGACTTTCGGCTTAGAGTGTTCCTATGCCCCAAAGGCACTATGTATTTATAAACGCCCATGCCTTCTCCCGGATTCGAACTCGGGCCCTTCGGTGCGGGAATCAGGAGAGGCAATTATAATGGACGAAAGCTGATGAGTTGTGTAATAAAGTAATCAAAATAAAGCAGTAATATAAAAGCTCATATAAGAGATTTAAAAACATTATTTTAATAACACCAGTTTTAACAGTACGAGAAAATTCCAAACAGTTCGTTGAAAGCGACCTTATTTAGCTATCTTAGACCAATTCTGAACTTCTGGCGTGCACTATCAGCTCGCATGGGAATCCTCAGAGCATTCCCATAATGCCTAGAAATGGTAAACCATAGCGATATGGCTGCATTTTGTTAACCCTCCAAATGGCCAAATTATATACCTATTACGGTTAAAGTAAAAAATTTGGTTAGAATTAATAGTAATTCTTAATAAGAACCACGCCTTTTGGTAAATGTGATAAATAGTGCATAATAATCGTGTTTACCGTAAATAATAATAATTATCAGTAAACTTTGTAAATTAGAGATACAGATCGAAACCCCAATTCCAATGTAATTTTAATATTACGTGATATGAAATACACGAAATTAATAGTTTTATTATATCAATAAAATTTGATCCTGTAAGAAAAAAAGTTTTATATTTATGATTATTGTTATGTATAAAATACATTCACTATTTATTACACTAAATACGCTGACCTCCAAAAGTTAGGGAACAGCATGTTTTTGGTGTCTAATTTGAGAATGAAGCAACGTAGAAGCAAGAAATTTAGAGGATATGTTCACTAAACAGTTTTTTAATAAATGTGATGTAGAATGCTTCTTAAGATCAACACAAACATGAATTACAACAAAAAATTGCACTCTTGGCGGAGAAATCCAGTCTTGTAGAAATAGTACATCACAGTTTTTTGAGGAAAATAGGGTGGTGATGTTACAAGAATGGGTTCTAATAAGAAATGTGCTACCCCTAGCTACAATACAATGGCGGCGCGACGTTCTATGCTGTCAATTGAGTTGTCGTCAGTTAAATGGGAAGCAACGACCCAACAGAGAGTAATCCTTCAAGCTCATGTAACACCTTGGAGAATTTAAAGTACCAACCTGTTTCCCAAGGTAGTCCGAAAGATGCTGTATTGGACCAGGAGACGAGTTCTCCTGCCTAACATAAACGGTAGCTCTGTGTACTTGGAGCAAGGGGGCACAAACAACTGGCCGAACTTACAGGCCTGTAGTGTGCAGGCGTCTGCGCATTGTAGTAACTGAGATTCTTGTTCCTGCGACCACTAAATGATCTGCCATGAGCTCAGACACAGTAATGTCGCTACTCCTTCGGACCGAAAGAGCTAAATAACGGTCTTCCGCAGGTGTAATTCTTGGTCTGCCTGGAACATGTCTCCTAGACACATAATCGTTGGATTCAAACTGATTTTATAGTCGCTGGACTACGCTGCGTGAGGCATTGAGACATCTAGCAGCACCAACTTGTGACATCCTCATTTCCATCCATCTGATCGCCCGCTACCTCAACAAATCGGGCAAACGACTTCTCCGAGGCATTAAGACTCTCCTGGGTATCGTCAACGAAATTGCTAATAAGAATCAAAGATCGATACTCGTCAACAAAACATACAATTTTTCTTTAACTCTTGCTTAATTATTCATTTCTATAAAATAAAAGTGGTAGCTATTGTTTTTGCATATATTTTCTTAAAGTTCGTTAGTGTCATGTATATAAGTTGTGAATTTAAATTTTACTGACATTTTTGTAATGGTGAGCTTTGGTAAACATGTTGTTACTCCGCTTTTGGAGGTCAGTGCATATTAGATGATATTATAGCATATTAGAAGCTTTATGATGCCACTGAAATCAGAGTTTCACGGTCTAAAGTTGCTCGAAGGTTTCATGAGATAGGGCTGTATGACAAAAGACCCTCTCACTGCAGCTCACGAGACAAAGCGCTTAGCATGGTGCAGACAACATACGTTTTGAGACAGACTTTAGTGGATCTCTGTATTTTTTATAGCTGAGTCGAAATTCAGCCTGGACACCAATTCTTGGCGTACGTCTACCTGTAACATGGCATTCTCGACGTACCTCTACCTGGTGAGAGCTGTAACACGATACCACCCTTCTCTCATCGAGAAGGATGATCATTATGGTAGTGGAGATGTAATGGTTTGGGCAAGCATTGTGTTGGACGGCCGCATGTTTGACAAAGACTCCCTGACTGACATATAGTATAAAGATTTTAAACTATGTTCGACTCTTCAGGGACTCAGTTAGTTCTGGGTTCCTTTTAATGGAGAACAACGCTCGTCCAGATAGGGCTCAGTTGGTCGACGGCCATCATGCTGCGTGTCCTTGCTGACTATGAAAGGTGATATAGAAGGCTCATTTTCAGTTCAATATCTCAGCGTGGATTTCAAACATCCCTGCACTATGAGCTTTACTGATAATCATGCGCACGTAAGATGGCTTTTGAATGATACATCTATTTCGCTGTTATAAATGCATATTCGCACCAAATATCATTGCAGTCTGTCCGTTAGTTTTTCAGAAATTCGACCTAATATACAAATTCTCTTAATTTTGCACGCAAATGTGTGTAGGAGGCAGAGACAGCAACGTACAAAGTAGAAAGGTCATTTTGGAATTATAATCAAGAAAATGTCACTTATTGATGGTCTTTGGGGAACTTTTCGATCTCAAAGCCAAACCCTTGGCCTTGAGAGATTTTAGCATCATCTACTGCCTAAACTACAACACGCGTATTTCCTTTCCGAAACAGGAAGTCTTGCTATTGATTACTGTAAATAATATTTGAAATTGTTAGAGAACTCTCAGTATTTGTAAAACCCTATTTAGGATTTTCCTACCCGACATCTAATATATAGCGATACTATTCATCATTTTTATTATCTTCGATGAAAGCGTTGCACGAGTGGTTTCAAATTTTCCTCTTTTTCGTGCGGTTCCATAGAAGGCAATAATTAGTCTCTGAGATTTGTTGAAAGGGGATGCATGAAAACTATATTTCATTTATCGGGACTACGTCTGGAGTTGCGAGCTCTTTTAAGGACTGTTGGAAAAGTTTGAAATTAACGAATTTCAAAATCATCAGCAACATTTTATATTTGCCAGAATCATCCTGTAGCACTCCTGTTAGAAGTATTTGCAATTTCTACAAACAATATGGTTGTTACAAAAAAACAGAAAGATGAAAACTTTCATGTAGTGGAAAAAGCAATATTTTTACGTGCGTATGGATTCAAAGTGCGTAGAACCGATGATATTTTGATATAATTTATTTTCCTAAAAGAGACACTTTACAATTCTAGAACTTTTCACAAAAATCCTCGTACAGCTGTTCTTAGTATGACAAAGCCCAACCTGCAATTACTTCAAACTACTGAGAACATTAAACACAACGCAGTGCAAAGCGCATCTAAAAATCGGAGCTCTTATGAAGATCTCTCAGTACTTCAAACTCGACTAACGAACTAAACGCTGAGAACTGATGCTCGCTCCACTCTTACATAGTCCCCCCCCCGCAGTCGAAATTGCTAGAATACAGTTACAAATAGGGCGGGATATAGCTATAGTTACATATAAGGATCAGGCCACAGCTACTCAGGGATATATCGTCAAATAATAGCCAAGTTTGGCGACTTTTTGCGATTTCTCGCCCACACTGGCAACAACATTTAGCCGTCAAGACCAATGCCAACTTGGCGCTATCTCGTCAGAAACATTTGTAAGGTTTTAGTTTAAACTAACTAAGTTTTATGTTAATTTTCTCTTTCCTGTAAGTTATTTCAACTTCCCGTTAGAATGAGCGCGCGTTTCAGCTTTATGCTAATTTGAAGTGGAGCCAAGTCTTGTATTTAAGGGTTGGCAAGGAACTTCTCGGTGTGAGAGTTTTTAGTGTCAGATCACTGCGGCTCTGTTCGACGTTCACCTGACCAGCTAGTATTTAAATTCTAAGCCTTAGCGCTGTTACGCTATTACTTATTGAAATAATCTAAGTGCGTTAGTATTAGCTAAATCTTGCTACGTACCGTTGATCGTGTAGCAAGAGGCCAACCTCGCATTCATAGCTCTGTGAGCAACGACTACTTAATTTCTACTTAACTTTATTTTAAATTATTTGATTGTTCAGTTTAGACCCAAGTGCGGTCATTATTTTCTGTTATCCCTCCCGAGTTGGGAACTGGCTGTAAATAATAGTGGTTTAATAAAAGAGGATTTTAAATCCTTCTTATGTGCAGTTATTCTACCACTTAACCGCAGTATTCTACCACAGAATAAAGCTGCATTCAGCTCCCTGTTCCAGATCAGGACTTTAACTACTTCACGAATATGTTCGCCAGAAGTCTGCACAGAACACTCGATCCTGACACATTTGCCTCAGTGTTAAAGAAAGATGCCCCTATAATCTTATTTTTCCGGCGGAGCTTTCCTTTCTCGAGTAGTACATTATCCGAGAAATACTACGATTTACATATAATGTCACTGAAATTAGAAAATTCTTAATAATATATTTACAGTGAACGTTTCGTGAGAGTCTCAGGGTACAAAAGTAAGCAAGGTATATCACAAAATCTGAAGATAAACAAAAGCATGTAATGAAGATAAACAAGAGAACGAAGTGCAGACAAAAATTGATCCTATCATATTTCAAAGGGTTGACACACGTCATCACTTCCCAAGAATTGTGCAAGATGTGTTTAATATTTATAATCAAGAGAGTGGAATAGATAAGAGTTTCATTCCTTAACATTTGCAAAGCTTGAATCTTAATCATTTGAATTTGTTCTTTCTTGGCCACACGAAATATGGTAATAAGAATCAGGCTTTTTTGACTCAAAATTCAACTAGAAGTATTGACCTCGGCGGGTTTGTTCGAATAACCGACAGTGAATATCATTTCGATTTGTCCAATACCAAAGGTAATTACACTAAAAAACATTTGAAATTCTTTTTAAAATCCAAGTTGGTTAATAACTGCAACAACATATTACAAAATGTATTAGCGCATGAATTAGCACTGAATCCCAGTATTACTTTTGAAGCACCCTGTAGGATCAATCAATAGTGGCTCAACCATATTTTTTTTTTGTCAGAATAGAATTACTGCTTATTATCCCTGCGTCAATTTGCATATGAAACTTAATAGCAGATTTTACATTTAATAATATGAGATGTGACTTAAGTGATTAACATCGAAATTTTCTTCTGCGTGGACATGAAAAACTGACTTCTAATTTTATAGCCAGAAATGAAAACAAGGATTGAAAAAGCATTCTCAAACTTCCGTATTAAACAGAAGACAAGAACGTTTGGCCTTTCCAAGAAACAATCTACGAAATCCTTGTACCTTTACACGTAACATTTCGAAATAATCCTATGCTTATTTTATCGGATTAAGATAGCCATGTCTCGCGAAGTCTGCATCCAGTGGCGGACACATAGAAAGAATGGCTTTATCGAAGCTGGAACTGGAATGATTTTTGATGAGCGGATCAACACTTACTACATTGGCAACTGCATTGTTCGCCGCTTCTAAAAAAGAAGAAACTGGTCTCCAGTCATGGTAAGCCCACCCGCAAGAGGGCAGTGTGTCATAAGGAAAAACAGGGACCATCACATCGTTGAAGATTTTGATAAATTCTACATCTTAAAATTAAACTGATTCTGAAGCATTTGAAACATACCACATACATTCTAGACTCGAGTAAACTCTAAATTTTACACAACGGTTATATTACTGTTCACACCTAATAAGAGTTATTCAAGTGGAGATTGACTACCTGAATGATATAGCTATTAAACGATTAGAAGTATGATGAATAAAATGAATTATTTACCTGCTTAAAGTTTCACTGTACTACATACTCGATCCCTCAGACTGACAGACATAAAAACATATTTCTTTACTTCTTCTTTTTGCCATCTTCAAGGGGAGGAGACCAAGGGTCAGGAAACAGATCGTGAAACTCTTCCCTCCTCCTTCCCAGCAGCCCCATTTTTTAAAGAAGCAGATTGTACATGGTGATCACGTTTCGACCATTGTGCAGCTCCGCCCCTCATTTGTTGAGCAGGTTAAAACCCCTGCTTTTCAACCCCCACTCAACGTCTCACACTCAAAAATATGTGGCTGGCAATTTCTGCCAACTAGAGGGCTATTGCCCGCAAGGATTGCCACCTGTGATGTCTAATCTCAAAGTTCATATTTCAATTCTAAACGCTTTTGAGAACGACAAGCAAAACAGCGATCTTAGAAAGATTACGGGTATACTTAAATGAATTGAGAAATAGCTTAAATTTAATAATCAATTTAAGCTTTTATTGAAACCACCCACCTCCAAAATTTTTCTTCTAATATTCGAAAGATCATTCAGATTTCTATCTGGACCACAAGCTGGTTTGCAAAATAATTAACAGTTCATATTAATGATCTTGATACGAAGTTAAATTTTTGATTGAAAGATCTGGTACTTCCTGTGGTGACATTTGCATTTTGAAAAATGATACATATGTTAACTGTACATCCAACAGTTTTGTATTGCTTACCAGAAACCATTTTTCAACTCAGAGCAATACAGATGGCGATCAGCAAGTCTTGCTGATTTTGATTAATGATTATTCATGTCGGTAATAGATTTAGCAAGGGATAAGTTATTAAAATTTTCCTTTTAATAATTTATCTTACAAATATGAATTTCAGCCATATGTGAAACATACGTATCATTACAGTAATGATTTTGATGTTATTTTATCACACGAATTTGACGTGATTCAAATATGATCTTCATGATACCTCCTTTTTAATCTTTATAAGTTTTCGCATCCTGGCACAAAGTACCATCTTTTCGTACCAACCCCTATTATTACGTCGATAAATAATATGACAATTTATTTACAATCTATATGAAAATTTATTTCTTTGAGAAAAATGTGCGTTTTCAAGCATTATATGAAATAAAATCTAGTAAAATTTATAAAACATTTCAGATTTATTTTATATGCTAACCAGAAATGATTAAACTGATGAAATGAAAAAATTAGGATTTTTTTTCCATATTTTTATGCTGTCTGTAGCTAGAATTACATTTTCGAACCTTGAAAAATTAATGGAAACATGGGAAAATTCGCCTAAAAAGAGGTACTGGCAATCTTCGATGTGACCTCATTTACGTATGTTACCAGCAATGTACAAAAGCAGACAGTGCATAGAATACCGAAAACTGGATATTAAAGTATGAAACGATTAATATTTCAGAACTAGATGAATTTATTTTTTTGAAAATGCAAAATGCTCAACTGCTATCGACCTAAGAAAAACGTTTTTCCCCATGTGTAACCTCAAAGAAAACCACGAAAACGTTCGCGCAAGCATCCTTTTTTCCATGATTAACTACAAAGAAAACTAAGGATGTAGAGTTATCAAAATTTTTCATTAGAATTTTTCTTTCTCAGGAAACTGAAATTCGCATTGCCCTCACCTGGATACGAACTCTGGACCAAAGGGGTCAAATGTGCTTCCAGTTACGCCACGAAGGCATGCGGAAAGGAGGGAGACATTGTTAGGACTGAGCGTTCGGTGCATATTCTTGGAAAACATCTTCGTGACAGCTTAAGTCCTGATCTTGAACAGGGAGCTGAATGCAGCTATGTTCTGTGGTAGAATATTGTGATTAAGTGGTAGAAGAATTGCACTTTAAAGGGATTTAAAATCCTCTTTTATTAAGTCACAATTATTTACAACCACTTCCCAACTCGGGAGGGATACAGAAAGTAGAGACCGCACTTGGGTCTAAAATGAACAATCAAATAATTTAAACTAAAGCTAAATAGAAATTAAATAGTCGTTGCTCACAGAGCTATAACGCGAGGTTGGCCTCTAGACTAAATGCTGCGTAGCAAGATTTAACTAATACTGACGCACTTGGAATTACTTCAATAAGCAATCGCGTAAAAGCGCTATGGCTTAGAATTTAAATGCTAGCTAGTCAGGCGAACGTCGAATAGAGTAACCGTGGTCTGAGACTAAAAGCTCTCTCACAGTGAGAGGTTCCTACCTCTCGCTTAAATATAACTCGGCTCCACTTCAAATTAGCATAAAGCTGAAACGCGCGCTTATCCTAAAGGGAAGTCGAAATAAGAAGGGATAGAAAAAGTAAAATTAAAATAAAACTTTGTTAGTTTAACTAAAACCTTACAACATTACCTTATAACAGAAAGAAATTTTCAAAAGAGTTTAAGAAAAAGAAATCTAAAGTTTTACAAAGACCGTATTATACAACAAAGTAATGGAGATTTCGGATCTTACCTCAAAAAGTATCACCGAGAGCTTAAATTTTTGATGAATAACTTTGTTAATAATATTTAAAATACTAAGAAAAAGTACAATATTTGTGAAAAATAATGTGATGCAAGAGTATAAACGTATAAGTGAATACAAATAATGAAAGCACCAAATGAATAATGCAGATTATGCTCTTACAAAACGAATAATAAAATCATGATACATAATGTTACGAATTTCGTACATATGTAAATAATTTTAGGGAAATTATATGTGAAATTGTTATATTCCTTTGTACAAGATAACACAAAATGCTTGAAAGAGAAGATGCCCTGCTGGAAAAATAAGAATGCAAGGGTAAGTGTATATAACATAGAGTAAATGGCTATCTCGCTAAGTTGGCGAGATATCTCCAAGCTGACGATGGTTTTGGCGACTAAATTTTGTCGCTAAATTTGGCGAGAAATCGCCGAAACTCGCCGTGGTTACTGTAACTGAATAACTGTAATTGATGGTGTATGTAGGTGTAACCGTATTCGACCGTCATACGCCTTCTAATAATTTCGAGAAGTGGAAAATACTAAAAATCTTTCGTCGGCCGGGAGAAAAGTATATAAAACTGAAAAGCACACAGTTTTCTGAGTAGTTAATTGCTAATACAGAGGTGAGTGTGGAGTACTGAGATATCTGTGAGAGCTTCGCGTTTTAGATGTACTCTATGATACTGTGAAGAGTTGTACGACTATTTTTGTGGAAAATTCCAGAACTGTGAAACGCTTCTTTTGGTTCTATTACATTATCTATTTGGAAACGTTCTATTACATTCTGTGTGCATTCAGTCTGTTACGAGACCATAGACCCGCAACATGCGCAATATTTGTGAAAAACAATATGATGCAAGAGCATAAGGATATAAGACAATACAAATAATAAAAGCGCAAAACGAATAATGCAGATTATGCTCATACAAAATGAAGACTATAATCATGTAACACAAGATACATACAATGCTGGCCACCCAAATTGCAACACCAAGAAATACAAGAGATATCACAACAAAATTTATTTAGTAGATAACATGTTGACCAAGTATCAAATGATTAAATTTATAGAATTCTGTGTTCCTTCTAGAATCAGTAGCCAGAGTAGCCACCATTGTTGGAGATCACCGCTGCCACACGCCTCGGCATTGATTCAAAGAGACTTTGGATGTGTTCTTGGAATACAGCAGATCAAGCAGCTTCCACACGCTGCCAAAGTTGATCTGGTATAGCAACTTGGGATGTAATCTGGGTCAATCGTTCAGCAACCATGGACCACATGTTTTCTATCGGCGAACTGGCGAAAGATCCGGACACCGAGCCGGCCAGGGAAGCAATTCAATCCGGCGATTGACGAAGAACCCTTGGACAATGCGTGCCACGTGTGGTCGTGCATTATCCTGTTGAAATTTGGCTGTAGGCAAGCCCTGAAGGCAAGGAAGGACAACTGACTCCAACACCCCAGAGATGTAGCGCTGGCTGTTTAAAGTACCGGCAATGCGTACTAGAGGAGTGCGAGAGTGATATCCAATACCGCCCCATACCATAATACCTCGTGCAGGACCAGTGTGGCGGTGCATAACGCAGCTGTTCAGTATCCTCTATCCACGGTGTCTTCAGACTCGAATCCGACCATCGTGATGTTGCAGACAGAAGCGTGACTCGTCAGTAAAGATAATTTCATTCCATTCTGCCGTCCACATCCTTCTTTCATCGCACCATTGGCGGCGGAGACGTCTGTGGTTCTGCGTCAAGGGTAGACGAAGCAATGGACATCTTGCGGACAGACCACTCTGCTATAAGCGGCGTCGAATGGTACGCGTAGACACTGGATGATGCGTTACAGTCTGAATGTGCTGTGCTATGGTTCGTGATGTGACTGTGCGATCCGTCACTGCCATGCGCACAATGTTCCTATCATCACGTGAAGTAGGTGGATGCGATAGAACACGTCGGTCCGCCGTACCCTCCTGCATCCAACGGTCACATATCCGCATTACAGTTGTTTGGTTTCGTCTAACACGACTACCGATTTCCCTGAAAGGTAATCCACACTCTCGGTAGGCCACTGTCCTTCCTCTGTCGAACTCGGATACTTGATCAAACGATGATCGCTGTTTACTACGAGGCATAATTGATCATTTTTTAAGAACAACCACAAGAAAAACACAATTGCCGAACTTGAAATATTCGAAAACTCCAAGCCTTAAATAGCGCTTTGAAGTGGCGTTTCCCTTTAGTTGTTCAGTCTACTCAAAATGGAAGGTCATTCCAACCACTGAGCTCGGTGGAGACAGGTTGGAATTTTTTTCCTCTTGCATCCATTCCGGACTTCACGGACTTTGCTTTTCTTTGGAGTTGGACTGTGGCTACTGAGGTGACTCGTTACTAAGACGGTAAGAAATTTCTTTATTCTCGGCATGGCATTACGATAAGTAATAGGCATGGATGAGGATAGGCAGTTTCAGAATACGATAGAAGTATGATTTAGTAAAAAGATGTCTAGAAGATTTTAACATCAGAATGAGAAAGATCCTTTCCTAGTATAATACAAATTAAAATTTAGATGCATAGAGCGTCATAATCAGCTTATCACGCAAGATCAAACTCCAGATATTTCCACACAAATTGTTGAAGCCGAAAATGTCATAAACGCAATCTCAATCGTTATCGATCAGAAAAAACTCAGGTTGAACGCGGCTCAAAGCCAAAACCCTGTAATGGCTTCAAACACCCAGAATCGCATGCAAAATTTAACGCATAAGAATGAAAAAAAAGAAAATGCTTCACTAAAGAAAAATAATAGCACCAAGGCGCGTAAAAAGAAAATTACGACAGATGAGGAGGGTTTCAAAACTTCGACAAAAACGCATAAGCGTACGCTTTCAAATTCGGAAATTGTTTCCCCAGTACATAAAAATAAATTCCAAGACCTTACTCAGGAAGATCACATGGATCAAGGAGATGAAAATACAGATGAATTCGTTCTCCCGAAGAAAACTGCAAATCATATACCCCCAATTGTTTTGGCGGATGTCACTGCCGATTGGGACAAATTAAAGGATGAAATCGAAAAACTAGACGTGCAGAAAGTAAGAGGAAATTTAAATGGCGACACGCTTAATATAAAAGTTTTCGAAATAAATTACTATTGGATAGTCACAAAAATGTTCACTGATAGAGGTGTGCCATCCCACACTTTTAAGGTAAACTCAAAAAAACCAATTAAAGCGCTAATTAAGAAGCT
>KK117634.1:343103-366030 GCA_000611955.2 Stegodyphus mimosarum
CGAAACTCAAACATTGAAATAATCAAGCAAGAACTCGCAGATTTCAGCATCCCTGTGCTAAAAGACAAATGACTCGCTTTGAAGATGGCACCGTTACAAAATTGCCGCTTTTTCTTGTAGAAACAAAAAGAGGTCCCGCGGGAAAGAAAATTCATGACGTTAAGTCATTAAGAGGATTAGACGTTTTCATCACCACTTACAGATCGAAACCAGATCCCGTGCAGTGCCATAAGTGCCAGCGGTACGGGCACACACGAGACCTGTGTAACTATAAACCTCGCTGCCAGAAGTGTGCAGGCCCACACGAAGGATTCCAATGTCCGACCAAAAAAGGAGAGAAACTACCAGTGAGCGCCCTTTGTGGCTGAAATCACGTTTCGTCGTACCGAGGTTGCAGTAAATTCCCAAAAAATTTAAAGAAAGATAAACAAAATGCAGCAAAACAAGAAGATGAATCGGACAAACCTCAAAATGAAAATAAATCTAAGTTTTAATTAAACTCTGACGAATTCCCGCCATTCGAAGTCTCTCCTAATGAAAAATTAGATTGGAGAAAATCCGCAGAAAAGAAGCAAAATGAACAGCCCTCCTTTTTCGATTGGTTAAGGCAGCAATTTTCAAAAGCTAAAGAATTCTTTCTTCAATTTAAAAAAACGAAGAACATCGTAGAAAAAATTGTGGTCGGCATGACGGCATTAGAATACTTTTCGAATATTGACTATGTGTTCTAAACCTCATACCCAAAATTCAAGTATAATCTCGGCTACCAAGAGCTATATAAGAGTTTCATATATCAACGCCAATGGTGCGAGAAAGCAAACTCAAGAAATTGCCCACTACTTAGAAAAACATAGCATTGATATAATGCTTTTAAACGAACACTTGCGAAGAGGAGACCGATTTAAACTACAGAGTTACAATATCCTAAGAAATGACGTACCCACAATAGAGGAGGAGGCACTGCCCTCTTAATTGAAAGACATATTAAATATGCCAATTTTGCCTTACCTAATAACAGTAATGTCGAATTTACTTCAGCCATTATCTACAGCGCCATGAATGAATGTCAATTTATAATCCTCCCTCCAATCTCATCATGGACAGTGACTTGGATTTACTCACTTCAACCGGATACTCGACCATTATTGCTGAAGATATTAATGCGAAAAGCTCAGTTTGGAATTGCAGAAGCACAAATACTAATGGAATTACGCTTAATAACTACTTAATCAAAAATGATTTGAAAATTGCGACTCCTGCTACCCCTACCCGTATGCATTTCAATGGAAGTCTTAGATATAGTGCTTTTAAAAAATATTCCGCACACCCCTTCACTAGGAGTAGTCCACGACCTTTGATCAGATCGTTTTCCCGTAAATTTTGACTTTTACGGATTTTACCCGCCATTGCCCAAATACGCAACTAAAGTCAACTGGGAAAAATTCACAAATATTCTTAGAGAGACAGAAATCAGAAACCGTAAGGACTATAATCACTGCGGAGACATTGAAGAAGACGTTTATTTGCTGACTTATCGCATGCAAAAAAACGATCAAGGAAGCTTCTTATCCGTTCAAAGTAAAAAATTATCTTACCTTACCAAATAGTATACTGAAAACAATTAAACTTCGAAATCGTACCCGCGAAATCTGGCAACTCACAGGAAACCCTCGGGTTAAAAGTCACGTCAATTATCTAAACAGAAAAATTACACACAATATTATGGAATATAGATCACAAAAATGGGATCACCTTATGCTACAGGCCTTCACTAATCATCACCACAACTCTGTAAAGCTGATGTTGCTGACTCCTGAACACAAATTGTATGGAATTAGTAGGTGGTTGCTTTCGATGTACCGGTTCATTCATGATAGGATAACAGCTCCCGTAGCGCTGCTTTTCGAACTAGTAGAGCTTTTTCACGCATTTTACCTATGTGTTGCATATATTAACAACATATTGCACACGAAGACATACCTCGTTTTACCGCGCTTAACAGGTACTCTCATTTTTACAACCTGGAGCCAATGTATTGGTGCTACACTGGTATGCAAAAATTAAGGACGAGACGGTTTTTTCAATATAACTTTGTACAAAAGCTTTCCAAATCCGCAATTTAATACCGTAGGATCCCCAATACGAAAGCACATGAGTAATGTAAACAACACTTACTAAAAGAGAAATCAGAGGGATAAAAAGAAGCTTTATTGAAAAAGTAGCATGGAGCGCAATGCGAGTGAAGGCCGAAACATCCCTGTGATGGGTGTCCAGCAAGAAACATCGGTCTTTAATAGGGGATATGATCTCCCTTGACTGCTAGGCAGGTTTCACATCATTTGTGCATGCTGGATATGTGGTTGTTAATGAACTGTTGAGACACTGCTGCTCGTTCCTCTTGTAGCACCAATCGCAGTTTCGGAATCGTTACTGGCGATAAGTTACGTGCTGCCACGGGTCTCTCTAGTAAGTTCCGTACATGCTTGACGGGATTTAGATCCAGAGACCTTCAATATCTCCACTCTCCAACAGCTCTTCGACAGTAACTGTGCGATGAGGTGGAGCGTTGTCGTCCATGAAGAGGAACTGAGGACCCATAGCCCTTGTGAAAAGACGCATGTAAGGAAGAACCTCGTTACAATAGCAGTCCCATGTGACTAACCTCCTTGGGAGATATGATGGTCGGTCCGGCTACCAAGCATTATGTCTGCTCGAACGAGAACTCCGCGACCTCCAAAACAGTCCCTTTTGATGATGTTGAAGGGGTTATTGCGTGTTCCCCGCTCTGTCCAGATGTGTATGTATCTAGAATCGCAACTCAGACTAAATCTGCTCTCATCTGTAAAGAGTACTCAGCCCCTTTCATTGTCTCTCCAATTCCGGTGTTCTCGGCACTACAGAGAACGCCTTCTCCGATGGGCAGACGTTAGAGGTACACACCGTACAGGGCGTCGCGCAAACAGACCACCACCGTGCAGTCTTCTGGCCACGGTAAAACGCGATATCGGTCGTCCAGTCGCCTGTGTCGTGTGTCTAGCGATTTCTCCCGCTGTCTGCCGCCTGTTTCTTCCGGCCTGTAAGGCAATATACCGGCCATCTGCGGGTGTGGTTTCTCGTGGACGACCACTACTAAACCCCCGGATAGCTGTTCCTGTAGTTTGAATTTGTCTCCAAAGTCGTGAAACGATGCTGTGAGCAATTCCGAACTCTGCAGCCACACTTGTCACACTGCGGCCTTCCTCCAACTTCCCAATGATTTGACCTCGGGTAAAAGCATCCAGATGTCGTCTAACAGATTGATTATTCGCCATTTCTCGACTTTGCCAGAAAACTGATCTTACACCGACAACATGTTTTATACTACTCAGACACTCCCCCATTACGTCTACCTGCATATCTGCGCATGTGCTACCGTACATCACCTTACTTAATCTCCTGATTGGTCTTTCTGTCCGCTCTGCCTCTTCGTTCAGCTGATATGCTAATTTTTCGACTTCGTCCTTAATTTTTGCACACCGGTGTATATTGCCTATACTCTTTCCATACCTCTGTGCCCTGTTCTGGTAATTCCCATAATATATCAAACATTTCCAATATATTACCTAGAAATTAGATCCAATAAATATAATCGTGTGTTTGTTTAATAATGCTGAATGATTAATACAGTATTTGTTGTTTAAATCCTCAAAAGATTATCACGGTTTTATCATCCATTAAAATTTTTCCACACCATGTCTTTCGCTTCTCCCCTACAATACTACTGGATTTTCTGAAAAAATATAAATTTCACACATTTTATATACACAAGCTGTGGTTTCTTATATTATTTCAAACTCTTTCATTAATATTGAAAACTAAACTATTAATAATCTAATACTATTAGGAGTTGAATTGTCTCTATATAAGAAAGTGCCGAAACCTTTCGTTTTAAATCAAAAGCTAAACATATGGAATTCCTACAAATTCTTATTTGTCATCCTAGTTCTGATCAAGGTCAACCTCAGGAGATGAAATTTAAGAATCTTGAAGCCATCCTTCTCTGCCATCCTCTGCTCGAAAGTAAAGTTCCTGAAGTCAGAAATACTCCTCCGGTAATTACACAAATGCTAGGAAAATGAAATAAACTTATCGCCTGATAAATTACAAAATGTGCTGATTGTCCTACATATATAATATATATATCCATCCGAACCGAAAAGCTAATTTGACTTTTCTTGATATTCTTAGAGGAATTCTAATTTTGTAATTGGGTTTTGTTAATTCTAAGATACGAAGGAAATCTTGTTGTTGTTTGTGGTCCCCTCCCTTCTTCCATGCGACAGCAAGTTAGTGAAGAAGCGATACCGAAAATGATGCTAACTCTGCGCCAAAAACGTTTTTGTCATAGAGTCGTATGTAAGACATACATTCTTTAAGATTTGTCGCAACAAATTTCAAGCTGAGCTTCACATTACAATACCAACGAACGCCGCTACATGTTAAAATGTGACATTAGATTAGGGCAAAAAGAACTGATCTGTGTCGTGTCTGGAGGTTAATTTCAACACCTTTTATACTGAAAGGTACCCCAACTTAACCTGTTAGCACATCCGCATTACATATGCTACGGTTAGGTTCTTTGAAAACGACAAAGCACACAAGGGCAAAGAAATGTCTTTGTGCAGCACTGTCTAAGGGTAACTGCCTCGTATTCACATTGCACACGGGAAAAACACGAAGACCAACTATGCAGCCAGCCCTGCATAGTTTACCTGGACTCTAACCAAAGACAAACTACCAATATTCATCAATCTTTAATCGCTCAACCACTAATAAGGCTTCCCTGTCACATAAATAGTAGTAAAAGCAGTATTATACTGAAATTCTACCTGGCTATGCTTTTATTTAGAACTTTCTGTATAATGTAAAGGCAGTTTCTTTGCATAATGGAAAACCCAAATTCACTTTTATTTCGTTAAGTTTAATGTGAATACGATCTAGTCTTTCTTATAAAGTCCTCTACGAAATCTCGTACTCTCTTCAAAAAAATAACTTTAGAAAACTTGGCAAAAATCTAATAAAATCCATTAAATCGATGTTACTCCTATTCTGTAATGGCTTGAAATAGACTCTGCAAAACCCCAAGGTATGTCAAAATGAAGCTTGCATGTTTAAAATACAGGAACTCTCTCTAAGCCGGGTATCTAGAGTTTTAGATGATTTTGTCTTTCGACTGGCATGCTTATCTTCGAGAGGAAGAGATCGTCATGTTTAAAATGTTTGTTTATGTTTTCAGAAGAAATGATATCACTTTCAGAAATGTTTCCGACAAAAGGATTCACTATATTATATATTTTTTAAAAAATTAGTTGACCCCTTTTGCAATCACGAGCTGGAAATCGAAGTTTAACGGTGGAGAAATATGCACAGCGCCCCTTCTTCCGAGATCGTCAAAGAGGAGAAAGCATAGAGGAGAAGGCACTTTGGAAAGAGCGATAGAAGCCCCATTATAGGTAAATACCTCAAGGGGATTTTCGAGGAGCGCGAAAGGGATTTCCATACGCAAGAGAAAAGACTTTAAATGGCTAAATAAACTTCGCATCTCGGAACTGTGAATATTTAAAAATATTCCCCCGACGACTTAGGCCTAATCAGCCGATGAGGCTGCAGAGATCGGTTGAAAATTGCATTAGCGGCTTCGCGGATGTTGCAAGAATCACTTTCAACGGCTGGGGAGGCGAATTTTATTGAATTTTCACACACAGCAGGAGTTAAAAATGCTTCTCCAACATCGAATCACGGCTCTGTGAAAGAAAAAAAAGGTTTTATTCGAGAACTGGTAACTGTTGCTCGCCGGGAAAGGATTTAGGGAAGAGTGCAAATATTCATTTGTAATCACAGACCTTCTCGTTTTTGTTATGTTCTCCACAGCTCTATTTATATGATATTTATACATGTTTTAGTTACGTTGTCTTTGTCTCAAACGTATGTTACTTTCTACCATTTGCTGGAGTAGCTTCTCCTCGTGTGGCCAAAGTATTCTTTACTCACTTGAAATGAAATTTTAATTGAGAGAATCTTTTATTAGTTCTGTATTATTTCTTCCTCAAATTTAACATAAAAATCTTAATTTCCTTTTGATTAAACTTTAGTGGTGATAAAATACGAAACTCAATTAACGGCTAACTTGAATGCTTGTCACTAAACTGATATAACCAATTTCGATACTGCCAAATGTATGTCTTTTTGTACCCTGCTTTCATGTTGTGAGGATTTATTTAATTTACTTAACAGTTAATTTGAGTATTTATTTAATTTACTTAACAGTTAATTTAAGCAATCTTTCTTTTCGGTTTTGCTCTCAACCCACACGTTCATGCCAGAATGTAAATCATCTAGCGCGCGTGTATTCAAATGAGGTAGAAAGAAGTTAGTATTTAAGGGAAGGTTTCGGGAGGTGAGATCAGAGCGTGTTCTGCCTGCCTGAAGGCCACGTTGCTATCTTTAATTTTCTAGCTATTAGACTTCTGTGGCGTTGAACGTTTCTTACCATTAGGCTTTACACCCTTCTTCTGACTTTGTTGAACTTTAAGATAGGAAGAATTCTCTAAACAATTTTCTAACGTCTAGCTCAGTTTAGGATAGCAAACCACTCGAGACGTTACAATATTATTGTGCAAAACAGCTTGAGCAAAATGTGATAGGAGGCAACTCGTCATCACTTTGTATTATTCTTAATCTGCATGCTGCTCTGGTTTTATCAATTTTAATGATTTTAAACATAGCTGTTCCAGACTCAATTCAATCATGACGGAGTTCTAAACACAGCATTCTTTCAATTCTTCCTAGGTCAGCTATTATTTTTTAAATGAGGAAAGATTAGAATAATGAGGAAATATGGAGTGATTTGGGAGCTAAATCTAACACTCTAAACCTTTGCAAATTTAAGTGGTGAGCACATTTTACTTTGTATGATTACGTTTGTGGCTCTTGGAACATATAACTGTTGTCAATAAAAAGTATTAATTTTCAGTGCTTTAAAAATATATTCATCGTTTTCTTCATTATCAGTTCACAACTAACTGGGAAGAAATTTAACTTGGATTATAAAATACTACCGTTTTGTGGTTATGATTTCACGTATCTGTTATATGTATGGCTGGTATATTACTCAACCCCGCTTAGGCTTAAGTGAAGGCTATATTCACCGGTTAGGATAGTAGAAGTAACACTGCCCACTGCACCAGTTCACAGCTCTCTGTGTAGCTGTGAACTGGAGCAGTAGGCAACTCTCTGTGTAGCTGTATATATATAAAAAAGAAGGCAGGCCTTCAGGGATAAAGTGTTATCGCCAGTCATTTCCAGTCTGCGTCGAAATTTACTCACTCGTATGACCGCCCACCAGCGGCCGAGCTGTGAAGTAGCTGAGCACTGGTAGTTCGGTCCGAGGTTCGAATCCTGGCGAAAGAGCTAGCTGCACAGCCGTTTTCGCGGTTTTCCCCATGTGTAGGCTGCGTATGAGCCAGTTTCCCCTAGTTTCTTCCCTCTCCTTAGGCAGATAGCCCTCAAGTGCTTTGCGATAATCAAATAAACCGAAACTTCATGTGACAGTGTGTGTATTCATTTTGTATGTCGAGTAAATCTTAGAATGTCGTGTAAATCTTCCAAAAATGTCTAATTATATTGCAGAGTCATTAGGTTTTTATTATGCTGGAGACTTGAAAAAGGAGTAATGCATTCGCAGGGACTCGAACCTGGATCTCTCGAATATGCGCCGACTGTGCTACCATTACATCACAAAGCCATGCAGAAAGGAGGGAGAAAGTATCTTATAGTATTAACGAACACGCTATAAAGGAAAAGATTTGTCGTCAAGAATAGGATATGTTTGAGAATCAACATCAAAATATACCTAAAAATTAAGCAGTCGGAAATATGTATCAAGACCCAGAGGTGGATGTTGGACATTCAGTGAAAAAGTATACCTAAATATGTGATTAGTGATGCTGTTTCCTGTCACTACACAATTACTGCGTGAAAGTTTCATCCGTTCAGGAAACTTGCTTATGTATTCGATTAAAAGAATATGTTTGATTATCATATCGTATTTACATTTTGGATTGAAAGCATTGTGTTTCAATAACAACATGTTTCATTCACACGAGAGCTGTCGATCTTAAGCGATGACAATCCGTCCAGAGAACTAGAATTTAAATTCTTTTTACTTAATTTCGATTCTTATAAATGCAAATAAAACGCGCAAAAAAAAAAAATAAATAAATAAAACTTTCCGAAGCGATCAAAAACGCAGAAAAGCACGGACTACATCTTTCTCTCCAAAACCTTTTGGAGAGAAATACTAACCAAAACTTTACCCGACAGCCGTAAAATTTTAACCAAAGTGTTGATTTCTCAGTTGGTAAAAATATATCTAAAATATATCTAAACTCGTGTAAAAAATCCAATTTCAAAGATTTGAGCATAATTAATGATTGAAATTAAATATGCAGTTAATGCAATATTGAAAAGGAAGAAGCCAAACATCACAACAGTATTGTTTCCCTCGACCAAAAGTTGCCAACTATTCACTTGTTTAATGTAAATTTCCACTTCAAAATTGTGGCTTCGTATTTTCTTTTTTTCCTTTGTTAATACAACAATTATCAGTATTCAAATATGGCGATCTTGATGAATACATTCCAGAAAAGAACATTGATTCTGAATCCTGCCCTTTAAAATTATTTTAGACTTGTGAAACTTTAACTGTTAGGCATAATGGCGATCCATTGAGTTTGATACATCAAAAGAATAGTTCTATGAAGCATACGTAAATATGAATACCCTACCGATCAGGAAAGAACTGAACAAATGACGCGTTAAGATAATTAGTCCAAAGGGATTTAGTCCCGAAGGACTATTACTTCCGTTTTGCGACTTTGCGTCGATTCACTCTGAATGCCCGTTTCACTTTTCAAATTGTTGCCACTCAATGTTATCGCTCTGCATTAAATTTTAAAAAATGAAAAATCTGCATAAATGTATGCATGTTTCTCGCATTGTGATAAAACCTAGAGCCATCGAATTTTGAATGGCGTCATCCTACTGCGAATAGGGGCATCTGGAAGCCCTCATTTTGAATTTCAAATTTGCTTTATTATCGATTTTATGTTTTGTAACATTTCGACGAATTTCTGATTAACAAACTAAATGATTTCAAAGCGAGCAATGGCAACACTGTACGAGAAAAAAAACATTTTTATCTCCAGCGCACGAGACTTACGGAAATTCTAAAGATATGTTCATTTTAAAATGATTTTGCGATATTGATTTTGAACTGAATTTTATGGTTTGAGTACGTAGTACGTGATATTTAATAAAAAAAGGTAGCGCACGAAACGTTAAAAAAACGCGCCTTTGGACGTAATTTAAAATCTGAAATCTTTCAGATTTTTTTTTTCTGGTTATTTTAAATTTTACAGTAGCTTCTCAATGAAATTATTTACGATTAAATTTAATTGGATTGGTATTTAAATTACAATAGTCATGATGGGTTCGTAGTTTAACATATTATTACGAATTTTATGTATATGTAGAGAATTTTGGTGAAATTGTCTGCGAATTTTTTTTTGGGGGGGGGGGCAGGATAATGTAGCATGGAACACTTGAAGGAGTCATATCTCTGCCGAAAAAATAAGATTACAAGGGCAAGTTCATTTAACATTGAAGTAAACGGTTATCTCGCTAAATTAGCGAGATGAATCTTCAGTGATGAATCTTGCTTCTCGCTAAATTAGTGAGATATCGCCAAGCTGGCGACAGTTTTGGCGACTTATTTCTGTTGCTAAATTTAGTGAAAAATCGACAAAAGTCGCAAACTTGGCGACCATTTGGCGGCGTTTTGATCCGGCCTCTGTATAACTGTAATTGGTATTGTAACTGAAATATATCAATATATGTTCCTGTAACTGTATCCGGCCGTGAATGTCACTAACTGGAATAAACTTGTCTTCAGTGATGACTCTTGCTTCGAACTGAGCCCCGATGACCAGAGAAGACGTGTCTGAAGACGCCTGGGACAGAGGTGGAATACCAACCTGACTGTCGCCCGCCATACGGCTCGACAGCTAGGAGTGATGGTCTGGGGTGCCATTTCATTTAATGGTAGGCCCCCTTTGGTTGTCGTCCGCGGCACCCTTATAGCACAGCGGTATGTCGACGATATTCTACGCCCCGTTGTGTTGTTCTTCATATCACGCCATCCTGGGCTTATATTTTATGAAAATAATGCCCATCCGCATATGGCGATAGTTTTTACTTCTTGTCTTCGTGCTTGCAAAACACTACCTTGGCTAGCAAGGTCGCCGAATCTCTCGCCCATTAAGAAAGTTTGGAACATTATGAGCAGGGCCTTTCAACCAGCTCGAGATTCTGCCGATTTAACTCTCCAGTTGGACAGATTTTGGCACGATATCCCTCAGCAGGACATCCGCTAACTATATCAACCAACGCCAAGCCGAATAACTGCTTGCATAAATGGCCAGAAATGGGCCAACGCATTATTCGCTTGCTCAATCTTTGAAGTTCTTTCTCTTGAATAAATCATCCAATTTCTCTGAAACAGCAATCATTTGTTTTTCTGTATATGTGTACACTGCGAAAAAAAATGGGAGAGTTCTATAGCTTCCGTTCTACTGGACCGATTTACGAAATTCAAATTCCGTTTTCCATGTCTCAAAAGCGCGACTTAGGATATATATTAGATTTATATATAGCTTTGTTCTAATTAGGTACTTTGACACAAACTGGGATCTGAAACAACATACCAATTTTTTTCCATATTTCGCTTCTACGACAGAAATTATGCCTAAACATTAAATTTCTTGCGAAATTTACAGAGAAATTCAAAAATTTAGCTTGGTGCATTTTTTTCAGTTTGAGACAAGAATAATTCACTCGGCGAACTTCTTAATATATGGCAACCTACACTGGTGTGCAAAACTTAAACAAAAGCAGGCTTTTTTGCCATAACTCGACGAGAAATACACTGAGAGACATGAAATGCAGAAATGAAGGACAGTATTATGTACGTAAAGGATGACGAAAGCATCGGAGCTGAAAAAGGAATACAATGCATACGGTATGGAATCAAACAAAAACAAGCTTTATTGAACGCATAGTATCGTGACTCATGATTGTCTATCCAAGAGGAAGAACAATAAACAGATGTTCCTTAATATGGGATATACCCTCCCATCACGGCAATGGTTGCTTCGCACCGTCTCCGCATACTCAGAACCAGCTGGTGCAACATTTCTTGCGGTAGGAGTGCCCATTCCTCATTCATCTGTCTGAGTTGCTGGGTGGTCTCCGGAGGATGTAAGCGTGCTGCAATGCGTCTCCCCAAAGCATCCCACACATGTTCGATGGGATTTAAATCTGGGGAGTACGCCAGTCCATTCGAGTGATATCTTCACTTTCCAGTAGCTCCTCAACAGCAAGAGTCCGATGTGGCCGTACATTGTCATGCATAAAAATTAAGTCTGGGCCAATGGCACCTCGGAACAGACGCACATTGGGAAGGAGTACCTCCTCACAATAGCGATTCCCGGTTACAGACCCTCTGTCGAAAACGTAGAGCTCAGTTCGCCCGTTCAGCATAATGCCTCCCCAAACAAGAACTCCAGGACCACCGTTACAGTGTCTTTCCTTGATGTTACTGGGATAAAACCGGGTCCCGATTTCTCTCCAAATCAAAAGGCGTTGAGAATTGCTTCTGGTACTGAACCGACCTCATCCGTAAAGAGGACACGACTCCATTGATCAGTTGTCCAGTTTTTGTTCTCTCTGCACCACTGTAAATGGTGGCGTCGCTGGCCAACTTTCAACGGGAGGCAGCGTTCAGGACGGCGGCCACAGTAAACCGCGACACTTGTCGCCCCGTTGCTGTACAGAGTTGCTGAGCAGTGGCGCTTGCTGACTGCTGTCGGGCTCTTTTCGCCTGCAGGACGATATACCGGTCATCCCCTGCAGATGTCGTCCTCGGGCGGCCACCACCAACCTTTCTAATAGCTCTACCTGTGGTTTGGAACGCTTTCCAAGCTCGCGAAACGACACTTTTGTTGATTCCGAACTCTGCCACTACACTGGTGACAGTACGCCTCTCAGCCAGCTTTCCGATCAATCTTCCACGTGTGAAGTCGTCCAGTTGATTTCTTCTAGCCACATTTCACGAACTGATTCACTGACACTTGCAGCGAATATGTTGAATTGCGTCTCTCCTTCCTTTTATTCTACTGTTGAGCTGTGCTCGCCGACATCAAGCGTTTTGTGTACGCTCACGTCGTCTCTGACGTTTCTTTCTTGATATTTGCATACGCATGACGATTCTACTGACTTACGTGTTCATTGTACTGATCTCCAGACCTCCTTTTCTGCAATTTCATGGCTATCTGCTAAATTTTTTCATTGTTGCTTAAGTTTTGTACATCAGTGTATTTTCCATTCCTTTCCGTTGTGCAGGAGCGGAAGAAAAGTACATCGTTCCTACGTTTTTACATTGTGGATGAGCGGAAAAAAAGTCACATCGTTCCTACTTTCAAATAATTTTAACAAAGTGCGTAAACCACATTTTTCACACACATCATATCTACCGATTTTTTTTCCCATTCGGATAACTCCGTCTTGGTTGCTCCTTTTTTTTCCGTCTTAGAGTGTATAAAATTGAAATTCAATTCAAGTATATTTCAGTTTTAAAAACTGGATACTTTGTTCTTACATATATTTTAACCTACAAAAGTATAAACTAGACAAATACTAAAATATTTTTTATTTACTTGACAGTTTATGAAAACAAGAAATATACAGACATTTGTAATTTCTGGATTACCAGAGAATTTAACTTTACCGCTCAAACTAAGTAAGGAATATTGTGAGTTCTGTATGAAGCAGCCAAAAGGAAGTTAAGATGTTTACAAGTTTCGGAACGGGCAAATTTTATCTATAACTTCGAAAATTACGAGTTTTCGACAAGGTGTGAAGAAGGATCTAAAGCATTCTTTAGGTAGGAGACGATTAGAAACAACTGGCATACGTTGAAAGCTTAGGATATCTCAATAACATGCTTTAGCTGAATCCGTAGCATGAAGGGAAACCGGCCAAACGCAATCCATTCCAGGGGAAGCCTTTGTGGCTTAGCAAAGGGCATTCCCAGACTATGATACCAGTTTCGAAAAACTAGGAACAATAGTTGAAGACCAGGAGAAGTCATAGGAATGCAAAAACACAAAATGAAGATTTAAAGATAGTGGCCAAAAGAAATTCAGTATAAGTACCGCTCTTTTGCAGCAGCACCTTCTGAGGGTTTCCGTCAGTGTTTTGCTCGAAACTAACTCCATAATGTTTGTTAGATGCCCGAAGACCTATGGTTTGCGTTTCTTAAACGGTGGCTATTGTTCTGTCCATAGAAGATAGTTACAAGAGTATCTCAGACGAAGAAGCAAGGAAGGGAGCGATCTTCTGTTATCAGACGAATCTAACTTTAGTACAGTTCATCATTTGGAGAAAATGTGGCGCTTGGAATAAACTTGTGAACGAAAATGTCCGATTTAGAAGAGGTGTAATGATGGTCTGTGCTGGTATCTTTGCACCCGTTGGTACAGGTACAGAGCCCTTACCAATCTGTACATCGTCAAAATAGAACACGGATACCTCAACGATGTACAAAAAACCAATTCTTCTAATGGATTGCACACAATGATCCCAGGATGATGATGATGAACACACAATGATCGTTTGAACGCTTGGGCTATTCTAGGAAGAAAGATTGCTTAGCGCTCATCACCCCAAAAAGCATATCAGTCGTTGGAAACCACTTTTCTACAAGTCCCCATCCTTCCTTAGTAACTTCATCAATCTCCCGAGATATGCAACATTGCTTTCCGACAGGGGCTACCATACCCCTAATTACAAATCCTTTTTATCTAAGAAATTGCATACCATAAAAGGTATGCACAAAATATACATTTTTTTTATTTACGGCAAAAAAATGGAAATTTAATTTTTCCTTGTTCCGTGCGTAATTTTTCTTTCATCAAAGTTTACAGTACCTTTGAATCATGCATCAGCTAATACAACTTTTCCTTAACCACAGTTTGTATCCAGATCCATTGCATCTCCTAATAGTTTTGAGTAATGTATTATTTTTTTACCTTATTTTCTACGCTGACAATAGTCTATTCAAGAACTGAATTTAGAAACCTTGAAGCATATATATTAGCAGCATTATTTATGTAAACTTACTAAAAGCAGTCATAATATTATGATAATTTCCAAAGGTCTTTCTCTAAATATTTTAATTATACAAAGTTAGCAACAATTGCGAAAATTTTCATAAAGAGAAAAAAATCGCTTTTAAATTAATCTTTTACGTTAGTGAATTACGCTTTTTAGACATGGAGTAAATGAAAGACCTTAGACCTCAGTGACTGACAACAATTTTTATTTTCCTAGAATAAAAATTTTTACATAGTGAAATCAATAAAATCATGGCAGTAAAAAAATTAATTAAACTTAATTTCAGGTATTCAAAATTATTCAATATTAAAAGGAGAAAAATAGAGTTTTGCTCCTCCCCCTCCCTCGCATCTGCGATTATTTACTTTCGAAAGAGGTTTTGAAAATTAAAGTAAACGCTTTGCAAATAAGTTTAGAAACGTCCTTTATTAAAGAATGGGCCATCAAATGAGCTCAGACCATTGAAGAATACATGCGCTTGAACGTTTCTACAAGTTCATTCTACAAGTATTTAAAAGGCTTGTAAAATTTTAACATTTTTCATTTATTTATAGTCTGTTAAGAATTAAACTAAACTTCCGAATCACTTACGTTCATGCCGGACCACTTCACAATGGTGCTCACAACGACAGACACTTTTGAGCCGGGGTACCTTTACGCAAGTCCGATTGTCGTCATCACCACTGATTAATTAATCAAACAGGAGTGAAATATCTTCGATCTAAAATGAAATGAATCTACATCGATCTAAAATGAAATATCTTCGGCACTTTTATGTAAGATTGTTTCACTTGCACAAAGAATGCAATTCATACATTCTTTGTGCAGTTCATGCAATCTTTGTGTTGAACTATGCCAATTCAGCGTTTTTGTAAAGTCTCTATCTTTCATAAAGGTCACAAAGGTTTAATCCACCCCTTGTCGAATAAATTAATCAGCGATGCAGAAGAAAACTGGACTTGCGTAAAGGACTCCGGCATGAACACCTTCGCACCCTTATGAAGATGCTTTTTCGAAATTAATCTATAGGTATAGATACAATATATATATATAGGTATGGTGTGTGTGTGTGTGCGTGCGTGCGTGCGCGCGTTTGTGTGTGTGTGTGTGTGTGTGTGTGTGTGCGCGCGTGCGCGTGTGACCTTTAAGCTGAGACACCCTTATGTGAATCTAATTTTCGTTTGCAAACGTGAATTATAATGCAAACGAAAATCAGACTTGTATAAAGATGCCGCGCACCTCAAGTTTCTTATGTTTTTGTGGTTTTCCTCAAAAATAGGAGCCGATTTCTAGTAGAAATTCTTACATTTCATTTCATTCTTTCCCATAGGACAGTAATTTTGTTATGATAGATTAAACAAGGACACATAAACAGGCTGTAGCCCCACGAGCGGAAGAGTCCCTGAACACTGGTAGCTCGGTTTGAATCCCGCAGACGGGCTGGTTGCATGGGCGTTTTCGTGGTTTTCCCTATGTAACATGTTAATACGAGGCAGTTCCCCTCAGAAAGTCCTCCACGAAGGCATTCCTCCTTCCCGTGTAGTAGTAGCTTTAGGGCGGAACACGTAAATAATAAGATTGTCTCTTGTTTATGGACACTTTCTTGGTTCCTCTCTGAGTAACGAGGATACGAGCCAGATTCCCTTATAGAATCCTCTACGAAGGCATCCCTCCCCTTAGGTAGGTAATTTACTCCGCTTTTCTATAATCGTATTGTTTATGGACACTTTCTTGGTTCCTCTCTGAGTAACGAGGATACGAGCCAAATTCCCTTATAGAATCTTCTACGAAGGCATCCCTCCCCTTAGGTAGGTAATTTACTCCGCTTTTCTATAATCGTATAAACCAAACCTGTTTCTATTGGTAACGTTTTACAGTTGAACGTTAGGTGTATTTATGCATATTACACAAATATAACGAAATACTTAGCTTATGCTATCGTCCACAATTTTTATGTAATTGGAATCGGCGTTCCTATGCATAACCCACGCACACGAGGTCACCGTTTCATATAATTTAAACATAGGATTCAATCGCAAAACTGCTGGCAAAAGAATCGTAATATTCCCATCGCATTTATTCCCAACATTGCGCTAAAATCCATGAAAAGAAACTTTAACTAATTTAACATGCAAGCTTCAGAAATAAACACAATAATGAAATTACTCTATGAAATTCCCTTTGCAATTATGACAACAACCAAATAGACCGAAATTCGTGATCAGAAGCACAAATCTCCAACACAACCATTAAAAAAAGGGAGTGTGCTGGCCAGTACAGTGGAGCCAACGGAAACGGCATTACTAATATTATTAGGGCGAGGGCTTGCATGTAGTGGCACCGAGTGAACACATTCGGCAAATCGTAATGTGTGACTCCACCTCTGCGGATGTCAGTTGGTCGTGCCATTTCCAGTTTTCCGGCTCTCTCGCAAACGTCATAATTACGGCTGCGGCTCTCCAATAAGAACTACAGTCACACGGAACAAATACAATTGGGCGAATTAGAATTGTTCTTTTTATTGCAGTTGCCGTTTTAAAGCCGCTAGAGATAGAGAAAGAGGCGTGTGTGAAATAATGATACCAGGAATTCCACGGAAGGGAATTCTCTTCTTGCAAATTTAAAAGGAGAGATTCGTGATGTATGAGCACGCTGTTATGTTATTTAAGAATCAGATTAATTTTTTCGTTTATTGTGAAGTGTATATTGTTGCTCTAAATACTCTGAGATAAATATTCTGAAATGTTTAAGACTAACGGGATTTTCATATTAAGTAGATTCCGTTTGATCCGAACTACACGAGAGAAGCAATTTCGGATGATGCATTTTTTGGATCATCCAAGATCAGGTTCCTTTCCTGAAAATGAGTCATTTGTGCACACATCCTTGTTAAAAACAAATGTTCCTTATTGGTTAGTTAATTTAGAATAAAATAACCCTAAGAGAATTTCAATTTAAAAATTTTCATTTTATTTAAATCGCCAAAAAGAGCGTAATATACATTTCTACCTGGAAGGGAAAAAATAATAAAAGAACAAACTGCTCGGTTGTGGGACAAGACGCGCCAAGCTATTTTCTACATATTTTGTTGTCTAAGGGGAGGGATGTCTTCGTGGAGGACTTTAGCAGGGAAACTGTCTCCTATCCGTGTTGCATATGTCGAAGATCAGTTTTGGTTTTTTTAATTCTGGCAAAGCACTCGAGGGCTGTTTGCCTAATGGGAAGGATGGCTTCGTGGACGACTTTCGCAGGGAAACTGGCTAGTATACATGTTACACAAGGGAGAAAACCACGAAAATGCCCATGCACTCGGGCCCCTTCGCGTGATTGGAACCTCGGACGAACTACCAGTGGTCTGCGACTTTACCGTTCGGCCGCTGTTGGACGTCGAAGACCAGAAAAGCGCACATATGGCAAGCCATTCAGTCAGTGACCGTTACATACAAGCTCTCGCCATTATATTGCTAGTAATGCCATTTCTGTTGGCCTGGGTAGAACCACCCATAAGCCTGGGTAGAACTACCAGTGTTAGCGACTTCACCACTCAGCCGTTGGTGAGCCCCATTTTCTATTGAAAGGTAAATCCACCAGAATTACATTTTGGCCACTGTCAAATCAAGTGTCCTATTCTTATATCTCTTATAGCAATTTTCATTTTATTTATTTATTTTTTTTTTTAAGTTTCCAAAACAAGTACTGTCGAAAATTTTTAAAGTATGCAGTTCTATTTCATATTTAGTTCAGTAAAATAAATAATCTGATCGACAAACATAAAAATAAATAAATAAAATAACAAAGACAAAACAAATAAAAATTTAATAATTTATTAAATTAATGATTAATGTTAAATGCTTAAATAAAAAGTAAAACATCGGACCTCGTCTTATTTGTTCCGGTTGGAATTGCACTCAAAAACTAAGAAACAGTTTAGCTGAGCTCCGGCTGAATTTAAGCCCTGGATATGCAATATAATATTCTATTTCAAGAAGATGTGGAAACAAAAAATATCTTCCTCCAGCACACCAATGAAAAAAGATAAAACGGTTAAAGCATTTCTAATCAGAAGAGAGAATGCTGGAAACAGTATGAGAACATGGAAAATATTTTAACGGTGGATGAGTAAGCAAGCAAGCAAAGGAAGAAGAGTCCAAAATTGTCATGAAGAAAGTGAAATCTCCCCTGAATCCGATAGCTGATCTCTAAGTTGACAACAAATATCAAGATTCCGTTGAGCGACAATTTGTATCTCCCGTAATGAGTTGTTTTTTCCAATTGTTTCCAAAATTGTACATTCATAAACGAAAAACTTATCCGCTCCAATAAATTCATTGCAGTTCCTGGAGACTAAGCCTTTGACAATGCGGGTAAGGACTTTTCTTTCCGCAAAACTCCCGACTTCCATCTAAACGTTTGATTCCCAGAGGAAAAAAAAAAAAGAAAAGACATACATTCAAATGTTAGAGTTGAAAGACTTCAACTCTAACATTATTATTAAAATTATTCAAATAAAATTTCCAAGATAAAAAAAATTTCTGCGGAAATTGTGTTTTGGTTGCATAAAAGAAGGGCCTAAGACCTTTTATTTAGAACTCGGTGCGCTCCGGCTGGAAAGTGAGAAGGATTTATCTCAAAAAGTAAGAAATACATTAAGCGAGTTCCGGTGTCATTTAAGCATTGTACCACGTGATCACACATCTACTAAAGAAGTTTTTTCGTGCTCAGTTTAGTGCTACTGCAGTATGGAAGGGGACCGTCTGTGAGAGGGTTACAGGCAGTACACTGTCCGTGGGAGGATTACAGGCGAAAATATCGCGAATGAAAACGGCACAGAGAAAACAAAGCAAGGGAAAAGCGTCGTCGTACAAAACATTGTGAAAGAAAAGAAAGAAGATATCGCAATTTTAAATTCGTGTTCACATAATGATTTGTAAGCGGAATAAGGAATATTTTTACCTCTATATCTCATATTTCCAAGGAGTTTATTTAATATTATCGGAGCCCCTGGGTGATGTATATTGAGTCGGCATTATGGAGAACATTTTAATTTAATAATATTTTTGGCACATCTTTAACAACTGACTTTACAGTTGACTTTTGTTTTTCAGTAGTCCAAAGGGGCAATTTGCCCAGATGAGTTATAAATTTTGTTTTCGCATTTTGAGTCGTTCGCTATAAAACGGCGATTCACTTTTCAAATTGTTGCCACGGAATGTTAGAGCCCTACATTATAGTTAAAAGAAATTAAATAATGAAGAATTTGCATGAATGTATGTATGTTTCTCGCATTGTGACAAAACAACGGTACCTAGAGCCATCCGATTTTGAACAACATAATCCTCCTGCGAATATGGGCATCTGGAAGCCCAAATCTGAAATTTTGAATTTGTTTTATTATCTATTTCCTGTTTTGTAAAACTTTAACGAATTGATTAATGAAATTTTGATTTGTTGTTGTTGTTGTAAATAAGTCAGTGTAGCTCTTTATTTACATCATTCTATTCAGAGATGCGTTAAGATTATAAAAGCTGAGTAAGAAAATTTAGTCTTAAAGCGAAATAATAAAACAACGAAATGTTCCATTATGAACTATTTTGCCATTATGAACTATTTTGTAATTGTATTTGAGTGAGCTTTTTAATTAATTCAATAATTTGCTGTTTTTGGACTTGCAGTTTATAGGTTCCTAGACTAAAACAACACATGTGCTACCACATTATAGGTCTGCTTGTTCTTGAATAGAATTTGTTTTAAGTAGTTAAAAAGTACAGAAAACTGAAACTGTTTCTGTTGAATCTGTTGCGTGGCCAATGTGTTTTTATTATTAGTCATTTGAACCGCACAACACAAAAAGGTGCCTTGCTCAGAATTAGAACGTGCGCTATTGGGATTGAACCTGGGTATTTTCAGAGGCAATATTTTTATACCAGATATTTTAGAATTTCTATGTTTTCTGCTTGCTTCCTTTTCTCCCACAATGTTTCTGATTCTGCTTTGCGTTGTTTTCTTCTCGACGTTTACGTCCGCGAAGGTTTTGCCCCAATGTATTCGGTGGACATCTGTGGGAAACTATTTGCATATTTCCTATGAATGTTTTTTCATAACATTAACATCCGCTATTATAAAAGCTACATGAAATGAATTTAAATAATATTGGATGTTAAATTTAATATTATCACATCAAGTGCAGACTTACTTAATATGTCACTAGATAAGTGCATAAAATTTGTACTTATTTTAGCTTTCGTCTTAATTTTTTCCCTCATTTTTTTTCCTCCTTATTGTGTCTATATGCATTCAGCCTATTTTTGTGCGACTGTTTTTTCGTTTTCCCGCAATGCACTTTACTCTTTTCATTTTTTTAAATAGTTACTAATTAAAAATATGTAGAGGTGGTGGGCCTTAAATCGACAGAGGAACGTATTTTTGTTTCTTGACTTTAATTATGGTAATTATTTTTGGTATTTTTTTAAATTAAAAGAATCCGATGATTTGAGATGAATAAAACAGGCTTTCGCTTATCAGATGTTAGATCTGGTTTCCGTTTCTATCTAATCACCTTTTCTGAAGAATTCAGCAAAAAAGAGAAATTTATACTGCATCAATTTATTTCTCGCAGATAATGTGGGCTACTTAATTAATTCAAAATTAATATTTTACATATTTACAGCTTAACTCTTGAAAATTAGTCAAGGGCTGTTGACAATGTTCTTTCACGATATAATGCATTTTTAGTCCAAGGGGGGCTTTGTCCCTGAAGGTTTTCGTTTTGCGATTTTGCGTCGGAAACATTAAAAGTCAGTATCACTTTTCAAATTGTTGTCACCAAATATTGTAGCCCTGTATCATATTTAAAAAAATTAAATAATGAAGAATGTGCATAAATGTATGTACGTTTCTCGCATTGTGATAAAACGACGGTACCTAGAGCCATCCAATTTTGAATGCCGTAATCCTGCTGCAAATATGGGCATCTGGAAGCCCAAATTTGGAATTTGTTTTATGAACGATTTCATGTTTTGTAAAACTTTAACGAATTTTTGATGAACAAACTCGAGGATTTCAAAGCGAGCAACATCAACGTTGTATAGAAAAAACATTGTTGTCTCCAGCGCGTGAGACTGTGTATAGGAAATTCTAAGGATATGCTCAGTTTAAAATTATTTTGCGATATTGTTCTTTAACTGAATTTTATGGTTTAAGTTATTTTATGATATTTAATAAATAAAGGTAACACACAAAATGCTAAAGAAACACCCTTTTGGACATAATTAAAAATCTGAAACCTTTGAGACTTTTTTAAATTTATGTTTTATTTCTAAATTTTGTTCTATTGCCTAAATCATAATTTACATTAATTATGCATAAAGAAATAGGCCGCTCATGTGCGATAGGATCACCATTTTTTTTAATTTCTGAAAACACATAAATTCTATCAACGACGTTTTTAATTATTTTTATAACGCTGATAACGCTCAAATACGGAGGGTATTTACATATTTTTAGAATGATTTCGACGAAGAATTAAATCTAAGCAGATGTTTTAGGATAAAAATTTCTCACTACAGCTTATCATTTAAAATGAGAAATATTGCCTCTTATTTTTAAATTCATTCTTCTTTCAAAATTCTCCTGTAAACAACTTGTGGATTGAAGGACATATTTTTGCGCTTTCCAAAGAAAAATATTCCTATTCATATTTAGGAAACGTTGTGTAATGCATAATATTCAGATTTCCGAGTGCAAAATAAGCAATATTAATCAGGAAGGGAAACACAATTAGTCATTACTTCTACATAGATAAAAGACTCCAGACCAATACCTAATAAAGTTACGTTCTATTTCTAATATTTCTAATTAAGTTAAATCGTTGGTAACTAGAGAAAATCTGACCACCCAGAATCAATTTCAAAGTCTTTAAATACATCTGTAGCAACAATAAATAAAGTAATCATCTAAGACCACCCTCTTACCCGGCTCGGTGAGTTCTGTTTTTTTATTCTTATATTTTGGGAAATGTGCATTTTTTGTTTTAAAAAAATTTTGTTCTGTTCCGGTTAAGGCTTTTATGCTTTTGATTAATCTGCATGCGATAGATGTAGAATTATCAATAATTTAAAAGTGTATGTAGCGCTAGAGCTAACGTGGCAGATATTTGTTTGCATTTGAAACTCTTAGTAGTATAGGGAATTAAGTCAGTTGGTGCACCAATCTCAGTGTCTTTTTACAGAGTAGGACGAAAAGGTGACTTTAAATTTTTGTGCATCGAAAATTATATTTTTCTGCCCATTGGGCAAATTGCCTGTTTTTCCGTAGAAACTCTTTTAACTGTGTGTGAGTGAGAGAGTGTGTGTGTGTGTGAGTGAGAGTGTGTGTGTGTGTGTGAGTGAGAGTGTGTGTGTGTGTGAGTGAGAGTGTGTGTGAGTGTGTGTGTGTGGGTGAGTGTGTGTGTGAGTGAGTGTGTGTGTGTGGGTGAGTGTGTGTGTGTGGGTGAGTGAGTGTGTGTGTGAGTGAGAGTGTGTGTGTGTGTGTGAGTGAGAGTGTGTGTGAGTGTGAGTGAGAGTGTGTGTGAGTGTGTGTGTGTGGGTGAGTGTGTGTGTGAGTGAGTGTGTGTGTGTGGGTGAGTGTGTGTGTGTGGGTGAGTGAGTGTGTGTGTGTG
>KK117634.1:366199-377410 GCA_000611955.2 Stegodyphus mimosarum
TGTGTGTGTGTGAGTGTGTGCGTGTGTGTGAGAGTGAGAGTGTGTGTGTGGGAGAGAGTGAGAGTGTGAGTGTGTGTGTGTGAGTGAGTGTGTGTGTGAGTGTGAGAGTGTGTGTGTGTGTGTGGGAGAGAGTGAGAGTGTGTGTGTGAGTGTGTGTGTGTGTGGGAGAGAGTGAGAGTGTGTGTGTGCGTGTGTGTGTGAGTGAGAGTGTGTGTGTGTGTGATTGAATGAGAAATATATATCTCGTATAAAATTCGAGGAATGTCTGTAGCAAAAAATAGGCCGTACTAGGAAGTCATGCGATATAGACTTCAGATATTTTTCATATATAATCAAAATTCTCACATTCGACGCGGTTTATGTCCTTTCGGCTTTCTGCATTGAAAATAAATCTTGTCTCGTTTTATTTACTTTTGCTTTCATAATATTTATTTTGTAGAATCCATAAGGATTTTAGTTTTTGGAAGTTCCATCGGTTTCAAACTAGCGGACTCCAAAGCAATTTTATGCGGCCCGCGAATACGTTTCAATTATGTACTTTTCGCAGAAAGATTTCAAGATTTTAGTTATTTGAGCTTTTTATTATTTAGTTGTTGTAGTCATTTAAAATCCAAGTTTACATTATTTTTATTAGCATTAAGAATGATCATGAATGACGCACCAGAAAATCCATAAATTGAACTAATTAATTTACAGTGGATATAAATCTTATTCGGAGCTTTAAAGGTGCAGATTTTATTTTTATTACATTTTATTCGTACTTGTCAGAAAATGAATGATCTTAGTTGCGAATTTTTGCACTAAAAATATTCGTCTTCTTTGGAAATATATTTATACGTGTGTAGCTCTTATTCATAACCGAATTAAGAAAAGATACCTCTGACTGGCCAGCTAATTGACCCCTGATTGACTGATTAGCATCTACAGTCCGGTGACGAAGATAATGTTTAGTAATTCTTCTCCAAGGACTAGTAACTTTATCAAAATTGAAACGCCATCAAGTGTGGAGCCGTAATAAAAAATAAAGAATTTATAGCTATTTGCGTAGAAACCTATGTATTTTTATTTATGCGTTGTAGAAAAATTAAAGAAATAAGAGAAAAAGATTTAATTATAATTATTTATTCTCAAGTTTTGGCCCATTTAAAAAATTTTCTGTAAAAACTTTTCATAACTTTTTTATTTTTAGTTTGAATTAAACAAGGTTAATTAATAATTAGGTAAAGATATTAGAATATTTCAAACAAATGTCAGTCACAGAATTTAATATTTAGCTACCAATATATTTGAATAATAAAGTTTAACTAACGAAAATACCAAACTTTAGATTTCAGATGAAAAATTAATATATATGGATATAATTTTGAAATTTTTCTTCGCGGTATTATTAAATTTTTAGTGAGCGAAAATTAAAATTTATTTAAAATAATTTTCCTTTGGTTAATAAAATGTTTCATTTTGTAGAAGAAAAAAAAAATTTTTGGAGCGTTTAGATTGCCCGTTATGTCCGCGTGCAATTTGAAAGACCACTTCCTTAATTTATAAAACAAGCAAGCAATATCAGCGTTAAACTATCGGTAAATTTTAATTTTACACCATTGTATACTTTAATCTGATTTTTAAATAAACAGATTTTAAAAAATTTATTGAACGCCCTTACTGCCAACTTTTACTTCAGTTTTGCACATTTTAGTTACATTTGGTTGTTTGAATTTTTCATGTATCATCAGCCTCACATGTAAGATAATGTTTTTATATTTCTTTGAATAGATAACAATTTGCTCAATCATTTGCCCCAATTTTTAAATAGGCACCTTAAAGCAACCTATTTTAAGAAAAAGGGAAAATATATTCATAATTAAATAGAATCATTCTCAACAATGAAATAAATCCAGCTTCATCTTCATAAATTGCTCTTAGATATCATTCACTTAAATTTTTGATTAAATTCTGCCTGAACGATTGATTAGGAAAAACGGGATTGATCAAACAAAATCCCGCTTTTCAAGCTTTCAAAATGAAAGAATTCTCTTTGCAATATAAGTTGAAAAATCTTTCAACTTACCAATGCTTAATAATAAATATTCTGCCCGAAGAGCCATTTTATCTCTAATATTAAAAAGAATGAGGCTTTGCTATTGAAATTCCAAGTTATTTGTTTTCTCTTCTATTTAAAAAAAGTCTTTAATGAAAAACTAAGCGATGGTAAGAAGGTTGACTTAATACGATAGATTCGTCTTAAAACTTGATATGAAAGCACGCAACCTTGTAACGCTATAACCTTTCGATGACAGTTGATACATTCGAAATGCTCACATAAGTTAAAATAAATATATATACATAAACGCGTGTAGAATTTCCACCCCTGTAAAACTTAGTATGTCTATTTATTATGCCTGCCTGATTTTATCATACTATTTATGTTTGATGAGCTGCTTATATTACTATATTTCATACTAAAATATATTCCTAAATTGTCACATGCAAGCTGCTTGAAAATGTTTTATTTTGTCGCTTATTAACCGTTAGATCAGAATAAGCGCGAGTTTCTGCGAATTTTAGGGGGATTTTTCTAAGATATCATAAACACCAGATTTTTTCGCAAATGTCGAATATGTACTTTATGCTTTTTTTAGCTAATATTTTTCACAGTTTCTCATTACGGAAGAATGTGTAATACGCTTCAATCTTCCATCATCTCAAAAAGATGTAATTTTAAAGAAAAAAAATTTTACCCTTCGAAAGAATTTGTGAAAATGGGTGTAGTATGCCACCAGATGGTAACCATCTTTTGGGTACCAGGAAATTCCGTTTCGGGTATGTTTGCACGTACTCTCTATGTTACTCTAGACGTTGCATGTTTTATGTGTTGTTATCTGCAAGTGCCACCCAGACAGGAAAGTGGTTAGCGATTCTGACTGCCGTACCGAAGGGCCCGGGTTCGAATTCCGGAGAAGGTATGCATGTAAACTGTCTGTCCCTTCATAGGAGGCAACGCTGGCCCAACTATTAGGTGCCTCCATAGTAAAGTGACCACCGCTACTGGCCTAAACGGTGGCCTACGCCTATAATGGCTAGTGCCGCTATTGAAAAAATAAATAAATAAAAAGTGTTCTGTTTATTGGTTCTTGTCTACAAGGTGTACTCTTTGTTATACATTCTATAGGTTGTGTGTTGTAGTGTAATGTAATATGCGAATGTGCTGCAACTCTCCTGGCCGATAATAATCGGCCTCATCGTTAACGCAGCCCACCGAACACAGACAAACAAAAATACAGTTAAAAGATCAGAAACAAAAGCTTAAAACACAGATTACAACAGAAATACAGTCAAACACATCAAACCAAAATTCCCAGTACTGTTCTACTGCCGTTTATAAAATTCATCAAATCCTTTGCAAATCTGACCTCTTTATTGAGGCAGTAGAACTGCTTTATATTACCATGTTTGTGTTGTATATCTTTATAGTCATTCCGCATATGTTTTTGTATGGTATTTTCTCCTCCTTCCTCCATTGCCTTCGTGGTGTAACTGGAAGCACATTCGGCACATATTCGAGAGGTCCAATTCCCTGCGATTTATTTATTTTAAATAAATTTCTCACAAAAGTGTATTACAGTATTTATTCCATATCCCCCCTTACGTAGCCCACCAGCGGCGAGCGGTAAAGACGCTGAACACTGCTAGTTCGGTCCGAGGTTCGAATCCCGCGAACGGGCCGGCTGCATGGGCGTTTTCGTGGTTTTCCCCATGTGTAACGTATATACGAGTCAGTTTCTCTTAGAAAGTCCTCCACGAAGGCATCCCTCCCTTTAGGCAGATAGCCCTCGTGTACTTTGCCATAATTGAATAAACATAACCTCCCTTACGTAATTTTCCCTTAAGATTTTTTTACCATATTGTTAAGAAACTTCTGATTTATGGTAACAATATCAAATATATGCACAAATAGGGAATTATTTATGCAAATAAAAAGAATGTTATTGAAACTGATGATTCCTAACAGGTAATGCAATAATTTCACTGTGTCTTTTTAACATTTATTTAACAATAATTAAATAACAACAAACAAAAAAATCACTGCGTTTGACACCAATTCCAAATTTAAATATGATAATATCTAAAAAGGAATTTTTTTAATCCGTACGTTAAATTAAAATTGCATTAAGACTAAGCCATGAATGCTTAGTAGTTTCGCTTTCGGTTTTTACTATTCAAAGGACGATGCAAAATTTTTTCAAGTGGTATACATATTCTTCTTCTACTTTAAAATATGTAATTTTTGCAAACTATTTTCAATACTTCATGTCAGGAACACAGATTAATTGTTTTTCATATTAGTAGCGCCAATGACGAAATTGATTATAATAATAAGATGTAATAATGATCATATCAGATTACCTCGAAAAATACTATATTTCGCTATTCCAGATATAATTCATATGGGCGAAAATAGGGTTCAAGCCATGGCCTATTACACTCCGGTACTAACTGTTAAGTCCGTTATTGGTCACATATTAAGAACCCGGAATACTGGTAGTTCCAGCCAGAGTTTAGATCCTAGCGAATGGGCTAGTTGCATACGAGATTTTGCAGTTTTTCTCATGTGTAGCTGAATACGAGCCAATTACCTTAGAAAGTACACCACGAAAGGACCCTTAGACCCCTACTGTTCTTTGTCATAATCTAGATAATTTAATTCAGTACTATTGGCTAAACGGGCTGGTTGTATATGATTTTCGTGGTTTTCTTCGTATAGGACACACGTACGCGCACGTTTCTCTTAAGAAACCCTTCGCGAAAGCAAGATATTACAGTCAAATACCAAAAATCCGCCGACCTGAAATCCGCCAACTCCTGAAATCCGCACTGCCTCTCAAAATATAAACATTGAATTTATAAGTTCCAGAAACCGCAGAATGGAGAATGAAATACCGAAGAAAAAATATTTATCCAATAATGATGTCATAATTACCGAACAATAATGATACTGTATTAGTGGCAGAAAAAAGATCTTAGCCCAGAAGAGGTTTTTAGTATGGATGATGTGTTCGGATGAGCCAACACTGGCATGTCAGATAACTGATGACGAAATCATTGGCTCTGTTTTGAAGTCGCCACACCAAGAAAACGATTCCGACACCGACACAGATCATGAATTTGATAGGAGTGAGAAAATATCTTTTAATGAGGGTTTGGAACATGGTGAAAAATACCTAATATATTTAGAACAACAGAGCTGTGTCACAGAGCAAAAGATTATGACCCTGTAGAATTTAATAAAAAAAAAAGAACTTACTCTGGAGTAGAGCACCTTAAGTTTTAAAACAAACCTCTATCAGAAAAATGTTTGAAACAAGTAAAAACAAAAACAAAATATTTTATGCTCCACTAGTATCCCTTATTTTTACACGTCTCTATTGTATAATATATATATATAATAATTTAAGGCATATAATAAAATAATGTATATTATTGTACATAATAATTTAAGTAAATGTATCTAATACACCTCATTTATTTTGCAGTTTTAGTCTGGATATTATGATTTGGCTTTTCTGTCCAGAAATCCGCAAAATCTTAAAATCCACACAACCTCTGGTACCAAGCATTGCGGATTTCTGGACTTCTACTGTACCATCATTTTTAGCTCTGAAAGCGGTGTTTTACATCTTTAAATATTTTTAAACATTCTCTACAATAATCAACTAATTACATTCCTTCGTAATGACACAGCCACATTTTCTATATTTCAACATTTTTGTATGATGTGTAATCCTACGACACCAGCTCGAATCATAAAAATTTACTAACAATTTAATTTAAAGCAGCTCATAAATTAAGCGCTCTAATTTAGCCACTCTTCTTCTTTCCCGAATAAGGAGCATAAATTAATAAAAATAAAATATAAAGTATGACCTTTTAAACACTCTAATTAAATTATATTTAAGTATGCTAATATATTCCAGGGATACATATTTGAAAAATTTCTATATTCTCTTGAAGTTTGTGCTAGATACTAATCTATGTTATTAATCGTTATCGCCAGTAATTTTTAATAGTAAGTCTACAAAGTGAATAATATAATAATGATGTTAATCTGGAGAAAGGTTAACATCGATGACCATATCAGCTGCCATTGATGTGTCAGGTACTGATATGTACGGAAGCATCTGTGCATGTCAATTCTGGCAATTTTTGTATAACGGTATATTTGGAGGGGGGTCTTGCTATAAATATGATTGCAATGCAAAAAACATTTTCCGTCCATAATTTTTATCAGGTTAAGTTATTGATTTGAAAATTCACGTTTAAATTCCTAGGAATAAGTATCTAATTCATGTCAAAACTTTTGAGCGAATTTCCAAGCTTTCCTCGTTCGAGTTCAAGAATATGTCGAAAGATGGCGCTGCAATACTAAAGCCGGTGGTTAACTCAAATAACATTTTGTTGACGATTTTATGTAAGAAGTTTATGTTACATTCAACAGGTAAAAAATGAAGAACTTTCCGACGAAATTTACATTCAAATACCTTTCTGAATTCTAAATTAATGCGCGCAAATAATTTTCGGCACTGATTGATAAAAACATTACTTTTAAAGGAAATGTAATTTACATGCTTATAATGGAGTAATACATCTTTTAGTTCAAAACATGTTTAATAAACTAACAGTTTTTGTGTATACATGAAAAATCGTGCGATCATTTCAAAATTGCAATCTTTAGGAAAAATTTTTAAAATATATTTTTTTTTGTTTGTTTTATTTATAGTGAGAATAAAATAAATATTTATTATTATATTTATTTATAATTTACATGCTTATAATGGAGTAATACATCTTTTAGTTCAAAACATGTTTAATAAACTAACAGTTTTTGTGTATACATGAAAAATCGTGCGATCATTTCAAAATTGCAATCTTTAGGAAAAATTTTTAAAATATATTTTTTTTTGTTTGTTTTATTTATAGTGAGAATAAAATAAATATTTATTATTATATTTATTTATTATTAGCTTTACAAAATAAATAACTGTATCTCAGTTAAACTAAAGGTTTTTAACAGCAGTAAGACAAAAAATTAGGAATTTTACCTCTTTAATTATCACCTTGATCTAGAAATCACTTTCTTATCCGTATTATTTTTCAAATTGCTTCTAACAGATGTTACCGCCGTGTATTAATTTTTAAGTAATGTAATACTAATTCAGTACAGTAAATAATTTTAGTGAAATTATATGTGAAACTGTACTGTCTTTTCTGTCATATAACATGAAATACTTGAAATAGTCGAATCTGTGCCGGAAAAATTAGATTACAGGGGCAAGTCTATTTCTCGCTAAATTGGCGGCATATCGCCAAGCTGGCCATGGTTTGGGCGACAACGATTAGTCGCCAAATTTGGCGAGGAGAATTCGCTAAAAGCCGTCAAACTTGGCGACCATTTGTCTCCAGTCCCTATACAATTATAAACGGTACTGTAATACTGAATAACTGTAATTGATCCCTATATGTAACTATAACCGCATTCGGCCCTTATAAGTAACTTTAACCGTATATACCTTCCAGTAATTTTGAGAAATAGAAGGCACAAGAGATTTTTTGGCAGCCGAAATAAAACTATGTAAGGGCGGAGAGAGTATCATCTCTCAGTTTTCTCAGTTCAGAGTTGAGTACTGCGTATTGGGATATGTCCGTGTGAGCTTCGCTTTTAGACGCGCTTTGCACTGCGTTGTGTTTAACGCTCTTAGTAACTTGAAGTGTAACTACTGATTACGTTTTAGAAATGTAAAGTGTTCCTTTTGGTAAAATTAATTTTTTATCGGTTCTCTTTGCATTCAGTCTATTAAGAAACCGTAACCACGCAACAGTATATTCCTCGCACTGTGGAAAAACGACGGTACCTACTTTACGGTACTACGGTATTTTGAATACGCTTTGTCCTCCCCCAAAACATCTCCACTTCGAAGTCCGAATTTTTAATTTGTTTTTACTTCATATTTTCTACAGATTTAATGACTTTTTCATCAACAGATTCAATGATTTTAAAGTAAGCAGTGGCAACGCTATTCGATATAAATCATTTGTATCTCCAACGCGCGGCACTGCTGCCATTCGGCAAATTGTAAGATTCAATTTTAATCAGCAAACTTCACTACTTAAAAGTAACTGGCTGAAATAAAGTAACTTTTCATCTTCTACTCATCGGCGTGTTGCCATTCAGTAAAGTCTATGATTCAAATCAAGAACTTTTAAATTTATTCTGGAAGGCTGAAGAGCTTAAAAGCAGTAAAGTGTCTAATTAGAAATATTAAACATTTAAATGAAATTACACTAACTGAATGCATTAAAATCATAACATACTTTTTCTTTTTTATGATAACTAATTTACGCGGCTGGCCACTCTAGCGGTTATATTTTAAAGAAATAATACAACCAATATAAAAAAAAAAAAGTTTAGCAGCATTTAACACGCTATCGGAATTATATAGATATGTTCTTATTTTAAATATTTTGTGACTTTGCTCCGGAATTTTATGTAGCGCAAGTACGAAGAAAGCGATGTTTAATAACAAAACTAAAAAAAAAAAAAAAAAGTTGCGTTGGCTTCGTTTGTGACTTTGCTCCGGAATTCGTAAACTGCGAGCTCTGACAGAGCACAAAAAACTTTCACAAACCCTCTGGCGTGATGTTAAAATAGGAATCCTTTCAGATATGCTTTCTTTTTGCTTATTTTCCTTAAGTTTTGCATTTACTTTATTGCTACATTTATTTTCTTTAATTCTTTACATTTTTACATATATATAAAATAATATAAGAATTTATACACATTTCAGAACTTGCTCATTTACCAGTTTCAGTTTACAGTACTATTTGTGGGTTACAAATTCAGAATTACATCTTCTGTCACTCCTGTCATCGAGATAAGTTTGGGTGGGGATAAAATTATAATGAACATAGATAAAGAAGGAAAAGACAATGACTCTATATATTCATTATCCGTAGAAATGAAATAGTCGCCAATCTTTTTTCAATTTTTATTTCATTATTATTTCACGATTTCTAGGAAAACCGAAAAAACTGATAATTAATCCAGACAATGAATCTGAAAACCGGCTTTAACTGGTGACTCCCCTCCCGGTTTGCATACACTAGCTTAGAATATTATGACAGTTCCAGCTCTGGGGGCAAAATAATACAAACCCAATTCCTACTGCCTATGCTGTCCTGAATGGTAGTGGCTTCAGCCACCCGAGTCGATAGCGTAACAGCCACGAACGCGATATTGTAGTCTTTTGTTGCCTTCCCCGTCGTGGTCTCCGACACTCAAGGTTTGACGAGCGCCGGTGTGCCGGTTCAGAAATGGAATACTGTGAGAGTTCGTTCTAAACTAAATTTATTCTGGAAGGCTGAAGAGCTTAAAAGCAGTAACCACAGTTATTAAAAATATTTTTGTTTTTTAATAAGATTGATTTTTTTTTAAAAAATGTATTAAAAGTCTGCGTTTCGGGATGGAGGCCCCTGGTAGCAATAAAGAATTTGTTCTATCTTCTCTCCTAGGTGATTCACGAATAGTTTCTACTTCCTGCCTAATATGGAGGGTTTTCATTTGGGAACTCTGTCTCCCCTAGTTGCATTTAGTCTCAGGAAAGGAGTAAAAAGTTTGTTATTGTTGGCTGGGTGACATCCAGCCTGGTGGTAACAGTGTGCCTAAGAGCAGTCAAACGAATAAGATTAATTAATCTGTCGAATTATTAAAACATTAATAATTCGACAGGAATTTTAATAACGACGAAACGGCTAGCTTGCAAGTGAATTTCGTGGTTTTCTTGGTGAACATGATTTTCAGCCATTCTTCCTTTTAAACAAACAAGCCTCGTGAACATTCCCATAATCAAACAAAGCAAACAAATAAGAAAAATATTCATCATAAAGAATAAATTAGGTTCGAAATCCTACTTCGTAATCCTCAAACATCTTCACAGAATGACTCGCTCAATATTTGAAAAAGTAGTTTTCTATATTTCGGATAACTAACTGCCATCAGGTTAATGCTCAGTTGGCTTAGAGGCTATTCATTATCTGCTCAAAATCGTGTCGGTTCGTCCGTTACCTTTCCCTCTCAATTCCATTTCATCTTCTTCTCAAAAAGCCACTTTCTAAAACAGCGAACGCCATGATTCAGGAGAGATAAGCTTTACTCTTTTCACCTACCTTAGTTTTCAATTTCTAATATTTATTTTACAAATTTCTTTTTAATATGTGATCTACTTCTGAATATTAACGCTGGATGACCACATTTAGTTTTAATAAATTTCTAATGGAAACAGGGGATTCCAGCGGACGAATCAGCACGATTATTACGGGATGAAATAAATCATCGACCAGTTATTCACTATATTCGAATGGCGACACCTCAGTAAAAGGCGTTCGTATTCTCGAGTCGGTGAATATTCGGCCAAGTTTTCGACTTTCAAGACAGAGGATGTATGTGCAAAGAAAGGAACAAGTCCTGGACGGTTGCGATTTTCGAAGAACAAAATAAAGAAAATCTAGCTGGCATGGCACACTTTTTGGCCTAGTTAGAAGTTTAAAATCTTCTTTTCTTGTTGGTGATGTGACTAAGTTTTCTTTTCTTGTTGTTGATGTGACTAAGTCTTCTTTCTTGTTGTTGATGTGACTGACTTTCTTGATGTTGATATATTGTAAGTGAGGTATTCACTTATCTTACAGTAGCATCAGGACAAGCTCATTGGATTCGGCGTGGCAAGCCTTGAGCACCATACAAGTGACAGTACGACTTTTCTCAGTTCCGCCCCCACTTCTGATAGACTGCACCCCGGAAGGACGGGTCTAAGGGTCTCCCACCAACCTTTCGAGACGACTTTCGGCTCGCTGCAAATTTATTGCCATGCCACAAACACTATTCATTTACAAACATCCATGTCTTTTGCGGGATTTGAATCTGGGCCTTTCGGTACGGCAGTCAGCGTCGCTAACCACTATCCCGGTTGGGCGGCTTTCTTTTTTTTTTTTAATTAAAATATAATGCCACAAAACCAGTTTATTCTTTCTGATCAGTGCTTTTAGAGGAAGTGTTAATCTTCTGAACAACACCATTACAAATACTTTCTCTCCGTTGATATTAAGAATTGATTATGCGGCCATTTTATAGCAGTACACCCACACCCCCTTATTTATTCTGCGTTC
>KK117634.1:380364-405861 GCA_000611955.2 Stegodyphus mimosarum
ATAATAATTTAAGGCGTATAATAAAATAATGTAAACTTAATGTCAACTTAAACTATTATGAGACTTTGAATTGCCCAAGAGGCCCTTGCTTTTACGACTGCATTTATGGGAAACGGCCAGTCGCCTCTCTTTTCGACCTACACCGGAGCATATCTGTGATTGTCGACATACACCGGTGAGGGTCCGAATGTACAAGAATGTAATGCAATATTCGACCTTTCACGACGTATTTGGCGACTGTTGACATTCTCCGGTGAAAGTCGACATTCTCCAATTTCGGTCTTTCACGGTAACATGTACACACATTTGCGCAAATGGAGTGCTGAAGAAATAATGAGACACAAGATGCAGGTTATTTTTTAACGAATAACATAATTTATATTTCGTTCATTCAAATACAATATGTGCAATTTGCAAACGCCTTAAAAACAAAATCTTGTTTGCTATTGATTGTACACTATAAGAGATCATTGCAGGAATTCTCATCATACAATTAATTGTACAACGCGATATGTAATTTTGAGAACATATACAGGTCTGGTAGTTCAGGGATAAAAACTCATAATCATAAAATCAAAAACAGAATTGTTTTCTTTACACAGGTTTTTCTTATTTCAGTTCACAGATTCAGAATAATGCACAAGTAAAATGTCAGACGTTTCGTAAAGAAACCCGACTTAAATCACAGATGGAAATAGAATCTTACATAAGAAATGCATTTTAAGTACAACAGAATCTATCACACAGTTAAGCTGTTTGGAAAAAAAAAAAAAATAGATGTAAAATGACAGATCTGAAACTGCTTTTGGAATATTAATAAAAAATAACATAACAGCTATATCTTCAACTGTACGTATTTAAAATATTCACATTAGGAATGAACAAAATTTGTTTGGACACAAAAATCATAAGTTCAGATTTCTGAAGTTATTACGAGCTTCATCGGCACTGAATGGGGAATAATGAATTATTACAATAAATATTGTAGCTAAAAGTAAACAAGGTAGGCTTCTTAGTTTTCTATACAAGTTTATTGAGCTCGATAGAAATCGATGATAAAAATATTGATCTTTGGATTAAAAAAAAATCTTCATATATTTGCAATATTTACAGAGATTTAAAATTAGATATTTTCACCTTTCCATTTCCAAGAGACTGACTATTTAATTAACAGGTAAAATTCGAAGTATCATGCATAGAAAAGGTCAAACAAAGATAATAAATAAAATGCGTACGAATTATCATAATCAACTAAACGAAACATCATAATATTTGTTTTATTCAGTTTCTTACAAGAGTAAAATTGTAATCTCCAAAAATTTTAAGTCATTGACATATTTTAAAAAGCTAAATTTGGAATAAAATATGTGTTTAGATTAGATTTCAAGCTAAAGAAAATCATCTGACGGAACTATTATGATTTACTTACAAGTAAACAAGATTGCACACCCCCAACACCGTTTATTACAAATATATGCATATTAATTTAAAAATCTGTAGACAAACTATTTTTTAGATAATTTCTTGCTGACTCTAAAACATCTAAAATGTTTCCCATCTAATTTAAGAATTTTGTACTCTTTTTGTTACTGGGACTGGATTCAGAAATATATGTATGTACATATGTATGCGTGTATGCATACAGATGGAAATGTAGGAAACCGTGCATCAGTCGGTATGCACATATATACACACATGCATACATAGATACATTTCTGAATCAGTTGCCTGATAACAGAAGAGTATCAAAAATTTGATAAAACAATTCATAAATAAAATGGTGTAATAATACAAATCTTCATAACATATATATAATGCCGAATATAATAACAGAGCTGATGATAAACTTATGGTTATTTTAAAATTTAAATGCCATGTTTTTCTTAAATTCATCATTACACTTTTTTACTTTTAAGGTTTTAATTGTATTAAACATAAAACTCGTTTTCATAGTTAAAAATCAAGATGAATGTTATACTGAAATGTATAATTGAAATCCTTTAACATTTAACTGTAAGGGTATAGTTACATTAGTTTATTAAAAAGGATTGCTTAAGCATCTAAAATATTTAAATTAGTGTTACCTTATGAAGGAAAATAGGAACACCGAGCATGGTATTAGAAAAGAGGAATTTTGTTAAAAATAATATTAAAAAAATGCAATAAAGATTTAACACACATTTATATCTAAAATAATACCTGCTATTATTTCAAATATTCCATTCATAATTTAGGCAAATTTTTTATCACATATTTGTTGAAGGTCATTAAAATAATGAATATTATTTTAATGATTTCAACAAGTATTCTGAATCATTATTTATTTCATTTTTACATTTTATTACTGGAAAATATCAATACAATTGTTAAAACAATGCACTTTGGAAATCAAATGCAACAAGAAGTGAACTTTAGTTTACGGAAAATTACTACAGTAATATAACGAAATTAACATATTATTTTGGTTAAACGATTTTCTCTTTATCACAAAAATAAAGAAAATAAAAATAAATAAAAACATTGGATTAAAGCAATGCCTATTACAATATACGTATATAAACTCCTAAAAGCAGGCTACGAAACTCGAGACCTGCACACATTACCTAAGCACAATAATCATCGATATCTATCAAGCCCATTTTACTATACATAATTTTTGCACAAAATCAATCGACATTCATATACAAATGAGTTATACAGAAAATTTTCACGCATATTAATTACAATACCTCTCAAACCGTGCTACTTTCCGAAAAAAATTTATACAAAATTCAGGGAAAAAAAAACAAACGAAACAAAACAAACGGAAGAATGAAACCGACGAGGTGAACTTGATTCCAACACTAGATGTACACTGGCAAATGATAAGGGGGAAAATCAATGTATCGAATAGACGAATGGACGTGAATAACAGCAATCTTTGGGCCTTTTTAAGAAATATTATATAAAAAACAACTTGAAAGCATCACACGGCGTCACAGCCACATTCCACGTGGTGCACCGTAAAACCGCACACCAGGTGGCGTTCCGCTTGAGGGCGCTGGTGAAACGAAATCTTGCCCCCAACGGCCACGTTCTTTTGTCCCAACCTTTCATAATTGGAGTGAATGAAACACGAACGTGAAATTAAAACGTAGCGAGGCGAGTCACTGTCCTCACTGACGAGTCTATATTTATTTATATAAAAGTGCACATATTTCTGCTGATTGCTACACAGTCTTTAGAACAACAACACGGGGGGAAAAGACGCCGAATTGTAAATTCTGATGTACAAGAGTCATATCCGAATTTCCAGATGAGTCATCACAATGATATATTTTATATTTCTGAGAAAGAAATGTACACTTAAAAACCGTTTTCCGCGACCGATGCGCGCTTTTGAAAAGAACGACACTAGCATACAGAAGTAACGTCACTTTTCCTAGTGTACAAGTTCAATGGTCAGGGATTTCATCTCTCCCTGCAAAATCCCCAAAATCTTGCTATTCTTTCTTCTTCTGTGCGACAAAGTGCAAGAAACGATGTTTTTTAAACTTTATTTATTTACTTTTATTTTGATGAGACATGATTCTTGAGGTCTGAGAGATTTTATTTGAAACGTATATATGTGAAGTATTCGAGTCCTTCCTGATTGGCTAGTTTGAGCCTGGCCCTGTTCACCGATTGGCTGATGTTTATCGTCCCCGGACTACACTAGGGATGAAGCTCGGAAGGCTGAAACGGAAAAGAACGAAATAAGTATATATATGGTAAATACGAATTGTTACAACTAATTATACTATAAAAATTTAATTAATCATTCAGCAATCAATATAAATATTCTATTTATACGTAAATTATTTCTAGAGATTTAATTAAATTTATATCCATCATCCACGGTGCGACAACCCAGGGTGGACCAAGGCTTTCTGAACTTGACGCTTCTAACCACCTCTACTATCAGCCGAACTCGTCCAACTCTTAGTTCTAAGGATCAAATAATTTACCTCCATAGCATCTATCCATCGAAGTCTAGGTCTTCCTCTTCTTCTTGTGTTATCTGGTCTAGCCGAAAAAAATTTAGTATGTTACTCTCGATCATACGAATAACAGGTCAAGTCCAACTGAGGAGGCTTAAAGTAATGAACAACACCTGGCTCTTCGAACATTCGGTACAATTTGCTACTGCGTCTTTTACGCCAAATACCATTTTCCTAAATTCTCCTGAAAACGCTTCTCAGGACTCTTGCATTCAACAGCACCCAAGATCCCTTTCTCCTTCATAGTCCAGGTCTCCGAAGCGTAAGTCAGGACAGGAGGTTAGGATCTCGTAGTTTTGTCTTTTCAGATAAAAAGCCAGAGATCTAAATAAATGTTTTAATCCTTAGAAAGCTTTATTAGGCGCAATAATGGGTCTCAAATTTACATACAATACTGCAAATTTATTGTTTTAGTGTAGCGCTAAACATATCAGTTTGCCATAACAATCTAAATATAAGATGGTTTTACATACAAAGCCGCCTTACATATTCCAAGGCGCTTTACGAAAAGAAAAAGGGGCTTGCACGTAATAATACGGTTTCACGTACGAACTTGATACATTGAAGTTATTTTACAATATACTACACAAATGATTTTGTAAAGCAATATTAATAAATGGTCCAAATACTCCCTGAAGCAAAACCAAACGAGCATATTTCTCGTCTAGCTTCAGGAACAAACGATAAATTATTTCAGTTACATTTTAGACATTACTTACATTTTAAAGTGTATGAGTTTTAAGGGCATAACTATCCCTTAAATTCGAACCAATGGGATATTTCTGTTTTAAACTGTTAAAATTTTTAAAGATGATGAATTATTTCCAATAATTCCAACATACTTTGGAGGAGGCGTACATGTAGCGAAACAGTCATAGTAGTAAAAACAATACTTTACCGTTATATTCTAGCAATAAAAATTTGTCTTAAGAAAAACATTAGTCAGTAACCAAACGCTCCATTTTCCCCTGAATGATCATGGTCACAAGTACAATCATTATATGACTTTAAAACAATCAAAATAAATTATTCATGCTGTTTGATATTCAAAGTTACTTTTTCAGTACCAAAAGCGAGGAAAATATTGATCACCAGAAATTTATAATCACAGATAAACACTTAATTCAATTCAATTCCTTTATATAAAACGGTGGGATTTTATGTAAGATTGTTTGCTTCTTTTATATGAAAGCTTCAGTTCACTTAAAATTTTTCGAGTACAAATCTTGTAATACATTTTGAAGTACACTTGCCGCGACGACGACGGGAGGGGGGAGGGAGAAAAAAAAGTTGGTTGATTAGATTTAGCTCGCAACAGTAGCTTGGACTACAGGCCGAAATTTTGATTATATTCGCCTGTAGGGCGAATTTGAGATTAGCCCTACAGGCCGAAATTTTTTTGTAAACTTTTGTAAAGTTGAAATCATGCAGAGATAAAACAGCTACTGATTTATATTAAAAAAAAAAGCAAGTGTAGAGGAAAATCGTACTTTGGTAATATTTCGAACAGATGCTAAGCTTCAATAATAACCTTTTTTCCTCTGATGCACTTAAGCCATTTTTAGAATAAATCAATTAATTTTTTAGCTCTTGATACCAATATGCAATCAAAAACACAGTTAATTATATACCTCCCAGCCAAAAAACCGTATTTGAAATCATATGGATATGCAAGCAAATGATTTTCCATAAATGTTTCTTGGCAATTTATAAGGTATTTCTCCCGCCTTCTTCGCATGCCTTCGTGGTGTAGTGGTCTGCATGCTCGACGCGTAACCGAGAGGTCCGTGGTTCGATTCCCGACGAAGGCGTTGCTCATTTTTCACCTCTCCTGCTTCGTAATAACCTAATGTCTCTACAAATTAAGAAACTGTTAGCACTTTTGATCACTTTTACCGCTGCTAAAAAGCTTATTTAAAACAACATTAATAACATTGTCTATTTCTAGAATTGATTAACCGTCTCGATTTTTATTTATTTTTAAGAGGACTACACATTTTTAATTTCTCATTTAAACGACATTATTACAGAACAGTCAACCGCCGAGATCCATGGCAGTGTTTTTACACGTCTCCTTGTTTCTACTTCTCCTTTTAACTCTCGAACTACTTTCCTTAATTTTTTCTGCACTACTTTTCCCCGACTGAATGAAAGCCACGCCTCCCGGATGTAACTACACCTATAAAGACCTTTATGCAAACTGGATCAGTAAGATATTCGCTCATTTCAAAATTAATTAATGCATGGACTTATATGGACAGGTAAGCTAAATCATAGTGTATAATTATATACCAAAACTCTGAGCTATGCTCCGACTAAGCACTGTTTTGCCTCCTTTATTGAATTCAGTGTTTGAAATTCTGCAGATCTGGACCATTCAATCATTAACTTCACACAGAAATTTAACCAATAACCGAAATCTTTAACACAGCACTCAGCCGAATTTTCCGACAGGAAAACTTGTTTTGCCTTAAATCCAGATAATACGTTTCGTAAGCCGATGAACTTCAGTAAGCTGCAATGCAGAAAGGCGCCCGCAGTAAAGACTTTGATGACACTTCCACGCTCCGTCAGATAATAGCACTTTATCAAGACGAAACTAAAATAAAAACCACAGAACTGAGAGTTCGTTAGGAATTCAAGTGCCTGAAGCTGACGCATATATCTTTTAGCTAGCATCTCAGCATTCCACAATAAAATTCAAGTTAGCTGCGTAGAAGGTAATAGCATTTCTTACGCGTAACTCTGCATCAAAAGGAAAGATTAGCAAGCATATAAACAGTCGTCTTCATCCCAGCGCCCCTTCATAAAGGTCCGACCAACTTACACGGCTTGAATAGGAGGGCTATCATCGTTATGCCGGGTCATTGCAAAAGTAAAATTCTGATTCCCTTTGACGGTTAGACTAGCAAACCCAAACTTAACTTGCATAATGGTCATAAACTTAACTTGCAAAATGGTCTTCACAAAAGTGTCCGCCTTGGTGAATACCGACCAACTAGCACAGCTGACTCTATGACAAGGTCCATTATGCAGCACCTGCCACAGGTGTTACTGGATATACAATTTAACACAATTAAAAGCTTCTATAAATTTAAGACTTTATAGAAATATAAGCTATGACATTTTCCCTCCCACAAGATATGACCTTTCTATTATGCAATGAGTTTCATAGCTTTTTTTCCTTGCAGAATGTAATGGACAGTTCTCTAAGACATCGATAAAGCACTAACGCTTCCAAAACTGGCACTGTCATAAAACCATTTCAAACTGATAATTTTGATTAAGATACGTACTTACCTGATGCATGCCTGCAGGGTCATACATAGATGCGGTGGACTGAGGCGGAAGGCCATCTGCGTAGCCCGCTGTCTGAGAGATCACATGCCTCAGTGCGTTCGCCTGGAAATACAAAAAATACGGAACTTAGTACGTAATTTTATAAAACGCAACAGCATGAAAAGCCAAATAAATGTTTATATAAACAAACAATGAAAAAAAAAATCTGAAAGGTTTCAGATTTTAACGGTCGCCCAAAAGGGTTTGTTAAGGTGTTTTATGCTCTCGCTGAGCTCGCATCTACTAGTCTGCAAGCTCTAACCCAACAGACGCCTGTTTACACATTTTTCTTTTTTCTTTTCTTTCTTTTTTTTTGTGTGTGTGTGACCCCCCGGGGGTTGACTCAGGAGAATTCCTGGGAAGTACTGGCTAGGATCTGTACTAAGGCAGTCTCAACCACGGGGGCAAAATATCAGGTACTATTGTACCTTATTCTTCACAGGACTAGAACCCGGGTATTGTACCTAGGATGGGATCAGGCTCGACAGGGACCGTACTAGTACTGGCTTGTCCGCTCCCTCGGCTGTGGTGGAGCTGATAAAAACAGACAAGGGGGGGGGCGGTGGACATATGCCTGTCAACCAAAGGTGTACATCGGGCGTCCCCGTCCTCCGATGTGTGTGTGTTCTTTTTAACTTTATTATTAAGCATCATTTTCTTCGCTCTCACACAATATACAGTTCAATGACAAATGACAGTATACGTTAAAAAATCTCTATGGCGCGTGAAGTGTTGGCATATATTTTTCTCTTTTTTTTTCATTTCTCACTAAAATGGCTTTACATTTTTTTTTGTCTTTTTATTATTAACGTTTTGTGCGTTTACCTTATTTATTAAATATTACGTTCTTGGCGCTTACACCAAATAAAATTCGATTCGACGGCAAAATCACAAAATATTTAAAAACAACATATCTTTAGAATTTTCGATAGACAATCGCTCGCGTTTGAGATAAAAATGTTTTATTCCGTATAGTGCTGCCACTTGCTCGCTTTAAAACCGTTGAGTTTGCTAATCAAAAATTCGTTAAAGATTCGTCGAAATGTGAAACAGATAATAAAAGAAATTTGAAATTCAAAAGTCGCTCTGCCAGGTGCCCACAGTCATTCAAAAATCAGTTTTCCAGGTGGTTCGAGTGGAGAACTACGTTATTCAAAACTGGATAGCTCTAGGTATCGTTCCATTTTCATAGTGAGAGAAACATACATACATACATTCATGCAGATTCTTCATTATTTGATTTCTTTAATATAATAGAGGGCGATAATATTTAGTGGCAACAATTTGAAAAGTGATACGCCGTTTTTATTGATTCATCGCAAAATACCGTTTCCAGACTAATATCCCATTTTTTTGTCTAAAAGCATTTTCCGAAACTGATCTACAATTAGAGGCTACTGTACTTAAATTCTTAGAAATAATGATGGCGATTTCATTTTGTAATGGCTAAATTTGATTTACACAGATAGCTGAAACGTTTTGATCATTAACTAATTACAAGATGTCATCTATACGGTACCCAAGATATTAATTATCCAATTAAAAGCGTTCTCTTCCTCTTGGTCATGATGAATTCCAGGGCTTGACCTCAGTAAACACCTATGAATCAGAAGGATCAACAACAAGATATATTTTGTCGTTTATTCCACAAATTTCAATATCCAGTTTTATCAGTTTTTGACAACTTGGGCAATTTCATCAAATTCTTCGTAATACCCCATCCATCAAAACGCATATCACAATGTTGCCATTTGGAGGGCATAATCTGGAAGGCCTCGAAAGGAGTCGACCAATTCCTGCCTGGCTGACATGACTTTATAATATAATCACATCCAGACGTAACCCTGGATTTCAAATTGTCTTTGCGCACAATATATTTTGTGGATTTATTTAATTTATTTAAGAGTTAATTTTATTTTGAAGCAACCTTTCCTGTTGCTCTTGTTTCAACCTATGTTTTCTTCCAGAGTGAGATTTCAGCTTCGCGTATGATGCAAAGCAGGGTAGAAAGATAATATTTAAGCTGATGTCTAGGCCCGCGCGTATTAATTACCGGTTAGTCTACGTCGGTGGTAAGGTCATGTGCCAACTACGCGTTAAATACCTCTGTGCAGCCTCGGCTAATTATTTCACTTAAGCTTAGTTTTAAATTTTACATTTCTGATTTTGAGTTGCCGCCAATGAGTTAATGATGTAGTTGCACTTTTCGCTTCACAGTCCACGTAAGATTATATGGTGTTTCTCCCATCTTCTTAGCATGCCTTCGTGGTGTAAAGGTCAGCACACTCGGCGCGTAATCGAGAGGTTCAAGTCCCGGCAAAGGCATTGCTCATTTTTCACGTCTAAATCCTAATGTCTCTAGAAGATCTAGCCAACAAAGTATTTTAATTTAGCCAGAATCTTACAATGCAAATAAAACCTTAAAAGATCCATCATAAATCAACGATACAAATTACTAAAAGCTCATCCCGAAACCTAGACAATCGCACTTTAAAAGCACATGTAGCTAAACAAGAAATCATGATTCCTTGCCTCGAACAACTACAACAACGACGTCTCGAATTTCGCGATGCCTATTGATACTGCACAATCAATGAATGCAATTGCTGTAAGTACTTATGCAAATATTAATGACTCCCCTAAAAAGAAAAAAAGTAAAAAAGGTTCTGTTACTTCTCCCGTATATAACATTACATAAGAACAAGTGAAGGAGAGGGAAAAAAAAAAAAAAAAAAGCTAAAGCGACCACCGTACAAGAGCGGGAGAAGAGCTCTTTTAAAGGAAGAAAACACTTTTTTAAGTTTCAAAGAAAAGCTAAAGTGCAAGGTAATGATGAAGGAGAAAAAAAAAATCGGAAAAACGGGATATACTTAAGAAAAACTTCATTGCCGGATAAGTGTGAGCCATTAAGTAGATTAACGAGCTGGAGTAAATAATAATAATAGTAAAAAAAAAAAAAAATTCTCTTCCTCTCACACTTAAATCTGAGAAGCAAAAAGCAGCGACACTAAGGGATAAGTGAAAAACCGACACTTCGGTTTAAGGAATGGCAAGGGAGGACAAAGAAAGGGGCAAAAAAATTCTGGGAGCTGTTTTTATTAGTGGGTGAAAAGTTTTTAAGATTTTTTTTTCAACGTGGTATAATGTTTGTTAAATCATTGACGCCCGTGTTTTTGTCGCTACTCTTTGACAAATTGTTCCGCAGGACTTACAGTAATACAGGGGACATAAAGAGACTTTTTTTTTTCTTCCTAGTTTTTTTCCACCTTCCCATATTATTAAAAGTTTAATCTACTGGCGAGTTTTTTTTTTTTTAAGGAACTGTAGACGTTAAGTTTGGTTAAGCGAATGTAAAAATTAAAAGCATTAAAACTGCATGTTGCGCTACTTCGAAAGTTATTTTTTCAAAGTTATGCACTTTCTACTCAAAGATCTAATGGTCTCGATATGCACTTGTTTAAAAAAAAAAAAATCTAATGTTTCCGAAAAATTCTACAACTTAACATATCATCAAATGAAATCGTTGTACGGTTAAGTGCTTTAAAAAAATTAAAGCTTTATTTTTCTGTTAAATTTAAAAAAAAAAAAAGCAGCAGCAAGATTTAAAAAAAGAAAAAGAAAATATGTTCAGACACATTTGCATTATTCTTAGTGTGGGAAAAAAGATTGAGTTTTGTATCAACTATTGAAATTAATAAACATTTTATCGCTTGTTTTTATTTTTTGATATTTAACAGAACATTTCTAAGCACATAAAATGAAAGTGATTGCTACTGAAGTAGTAAAAGTATTTAGAATAATTTTATTAACTACGCAAAATGATTAAAAAACAATATGCCTAAACACCCCACCCCCCAAAAAAAATAATTACTCCTTCATAAAGCAGAATTGCCATTCTACAATATTAAATTAAAAAATCGGGTTTTTTTTAAATAAATCGAGAGAATTTTCGCAGAGACAGTAAAATTTTAAACGATGAAAATTTATAGAATAAAAATACCAGCAGTCAAATAAAAATAAATGCAGTCACTTATTCTTAGATCAAATAAGAATAATAATAAAATTTTTTAAAAAAATCCGAAAGGTTTCAGATTTAAATTACGTCCAAAGGGACTTTTTTTAACATTTTATATGTTACCTTTATTTATTAAATATCGTGTTCTACGTACTCAAACCCATAAAATTCAGTTCAACAGCAATATTGCAAAATAATTTTCAAATAAGCATATCTTTAGAATTTCCGATTCACAGTCTCAGTCGCTGGAGATAAAAATCCCCCCCGGAGAGTGTTGCCATTGCTCGCTTTGGAATCGTTAAGCTTGTTAATCAAAAATTCGTTAATGTTTTACAAAATATGAAATTGATAATAAAACAAATTCCAAATTCAGATACATTTACACAGGTTCTTCATTATTTAATTTCTTTAAATATAATGCAGGGTTCTAATATTTCGTGGCAACAATTTGAAAAGTGAACTGACATTTATTGTGAACCAAAGCAAATATGCCAAAACGAAATTAATAGTCCTTCTGGGCAAATTGCTCCTTTGGAGTAATAAAAGTAAAAACACTTCGATTCATATCTCATAACAGAAAAATAATACTTTACATTGCTTTCGTACAACTGCACAACAGCGCCAAATTTTATTTTCTTTAAGACGCAAGTACCGCATTGTCCATATAAGCAATTTCCAAACGTGTTTCTGCTAATAAAGGTTGCCCATGTGTTTCGGCTTACATGTCTCAGAACATCTTCTTTGCCACTAAGCTAAATCAAAATATTAGGATTAATGTCTATTATCATTTGCTCATCTTTCAAACTTATGACAACAAATGTTCACAGAATCAAAGCATACGATGAATTGCATATAAAATTCTGTCCGTTCGCAGATGATATCACAGAAGGAACAAGCTAAGTTGCCATATTAATAAATTCTGCCAAAACTATCGTTTCCTAAGTTTCCTGCAATACGTTTAAAAAAAAAAACTTAATCCTATAAAACTCTATTTACTTACTGTGCATTCATCATTTTACAGTTAATAGATGTCAGTTTCTCGAATTTTCTAGCATGGCGCTCGAATGTTTACTTACACGGTGGCAGTCAATATATTAAAACATGCATGGGAAAACAGAATTTGCCTTGCTTAACTGAACTACTGACTAAACAATTCCCGTTACTGAATATTTTAAATCCTTGGCAGCAGCTAGTACAAACAAGAAAGACTTCCAATACTTCAGGCCCGAAATATTCCGTCTTTTAAAAAGAATTAATAAGAGAAAACAATGCGTTTTAATTCCCATCCCAATCGCCATCGTCGTCTCGAGAAATTTACTAACAAGCACATGGAGATGGGGCATTCAAAGCCTTTCCGCAGAGCGCCCTTTCAATCAGGCGATTCGACACCGCCTAATTTATTCTCAGAGCAGACGATTAAATAATTCGAAATTTAGTGGGAGCGGAAAAATCCATTATTTCGAGAGTGATGCGGAAGAAGAAGAAGAGAGATCATTTTCCCTCATCGCGCCATTAAAATAACGAGCAGGAAGAATCATTCTTTCCCGCCAAGTGGCAATCTTCAGGGCATTTAAACTATCCCGGTCGTCGTCGCGAAAAGAATTACGTCAAGCTGTGAATCTGAACGTTTAATCGAACGAGCAGTGCGTACCTGTAAGCCGGCATGCTCGCTGTATGGAATTCTTTTTAATGCCATTTTAACAAAAGACTTTCTTCTCATTAAGCGTTGTTTGGCTTCCGAAGTAAATTACTGGCAGTGAATTGTGAATATAAATAAAATGAAAGTTATTTCTCTTCAGAACATTAATATGTTTTCAAAAAGTGCCCAGGAAAACGTCTCCAAGACGGGGTCCTAACTGGGATCCAGATGATTCTGGTCTACTGCAGACGAAAACATCTCAGAAAGAGGATGCTAAGCACCAGTATTTACGTGTGTCCTCAAAGTACTCAGAGGTAGTCGTCTACAAGAAGTGGTTAGTCACGAAAGAGATCACTAGTAACAGTATCAGAAGTTAAATACTTAAAAACAAAATTAAGAGTACATCCGTTCTAAAACGACCATCACTATTCCAAATGGAAAAGTGGTCGCCACGAAAGATTGACGGATATCATTCTTAGGAACACTGCCTTTTTTTCATGAATCACAGTGAACAAACACTCTCTAAGACGACCGCCCACAGTTCCAGATAAGAAGAATCACCGGTATAACTTTTGCGTTGGATTTAATAGGCTTACAAAAATACCTCAAGAAAATGGGAAACATTTTTACATACTTCCAGCAGGCAAATGTTCCAATTGAAAAATGCTATGTTTAGTTTGATCTGGCAAGACTGACATTTTACCACTGTTTATTCATTTCACAGTTTTGTTGCAGCTCAGTCGACTTGGAGCGCTACACAAAGGAACAGCGAGTTTTGTAGAAACTCGTTAGAAGAAAGCTGAGTGATGCAGCCACTGTTAGGAAACTTCGAACAATCTTTTGATGTGAAAATGCATCTAATGGGACAAACCAACTGCAGATTCGTAAGGAAATCTGAGGACACATGTTGGACAGCAGCAGACGTTAAATCCCATGCTCTCGATCCAGCCGATTTGTTGAAAACATCGCAATTCTGCATAACAGCGTTATTGCAAGTCCCAAAACGTCCGAACATAAAGAGTGAAAATAAAATAACATGAAGTGGAAATAGAATGTGTCATTAGTCACCTCGACAGGCGTCATTAAGAATTTCCCCAACAGACTGCGGTGCTGTAGAAGAAGTCGTGGAGGTCATACGCCAGACATTATATTTCTTTCTTAAATCGGAATATTTACCTATTGTAAATATGTAAAATATTTTTCATTTTCTAAAAATAAAGCATTTTATTGGGGATACTGAATCGGATGATTTTTATCAGGACACTGCCTATTTTTATTTATTTAGTTATCTTTAGAATCTTAAGAATGATGATGCTCATTACTAATGGTACTTTTACGAGTTTTGTATATATGTAAATATTTTAGCGTATCTTTCGGGAAAATAAATTTTATTAAGCTATCATCAGTTCCATGTGCATTCATTCAATCCATTACGAACCGGTACGCACGTAACACTACCTATAACTTCAAAAGTGCTGCCAGATCGTACGATTTTTCGCAAGTTTGCTACCTTTGACGAACCTATGCAACTAAAATTTATGTGTATGCGATTTTGGGAAATTCTTGCTACTCCATCTTTTTCTTGAGCTACGTTTTGGGAATTTAAAATTCATTAACATATTCCAAAAACGCTTATATGCTAAAATAATGTATCAACTAAAATTAATTTATATTAAATAAATAAACAATTTATTTAGGCTTAAATAGAAGTCGTGATAATCAGAATCAAATTAAGTTACCTAAGTCAACCAAGCAGAACGCAAAATTCACTAAAAAGCATTAATAATTAAAATAAAGCAAAAGCTTATGAGAATTAGCAAAAGGAGCAGCACACTCAAAAATTTGTTCAAAAACGCTAACAATCCAAATTTGACGAAGCACTTAACAATAGTTATGAACAAATTTATTTAAAAATAAAAATTTAAGTTAACTGAGAACTAATGAAAAGCAAAAAATAAATGTTTAAATAATGGGGAATTAGCCTTTTAAATTTTTCGTCAAAATTAAGATACGTAATTAAAATAAACAAGAATCGAATTACAGTCCATAACTTTAGAAACCAATGAAGACTGAATTCATGACGTCAGAGGTCACATGAGTGGACGTAACTATGACGTCACTCAAATCACACTACTTTTTGCGGCTCTTCAGTTCTTCTTCTGCTTAATTGAGAAATTTCTGGCAACACTGGTATTAGTGGCTTTTGGAGGTAGTTCTTTACCAGCAGCGATAACCACAGGAGCAATTGTGCATATGTCAAATGATTGACGGTTTATTCATTTGTATTTAGCTATTTCTGTTTACCGTTCGTCTGTTTCTAATGTCTTGCATTCATTCTCTGTTGCACGAATTTTAATGCTAGGGTTAATAATCGTAATGTAAGTCTTTTAAAAATCTTGTAATAAGAACTTTAAATCAGGCGATTTGCCTATCAATCATTGTTCAGCTCCGTATCTGACTTTCTTACGCGACTGAATGGATAAAAAAAAATTACATTGAACACTTGGTAATTTCTCCTATTCTAGGTCCCGAACGTTCTGACTTTATACGTTCTGAACATTAACCGCGATCACATTAAACGGCGTCTACTGTACGATCAAAATTCTTTTGAAATTGCTCAGAAAATTCTTCTCTTGTATCAACTGTTGCTGATTTAGATAATTAGTCTCAGCATCTCATTAGTGTAAAATAACTGATGATCCGTTCTGAATGTGGCTTAAATATCACAAATATCATCTGCGCTAGTCTGAGCTGTTAGGTGAAAGGCCGTTTGCAGGCCAAAAACAAATGCTGTTACCGAGCATATAGTTCCAGATTTTTATAAAAGGGAGAAGGAAGGAGAAATTATCAAAAATTCAGGAATTGTATTAAAAGCAATGCGAACATTTTAAGACTAATTGTGAAAGCTAAATGTAGCCACAGATATAATACGTCGAATTGTAGTTTAAAGGCATATTAGAACTTACAAATCGCGCTGATATAAAAGAAATTCAGCTGAAATAAATAAAAATTTTTAGATATATATATTTATGTCTCTTTAAAATGCAAAAATACGACTAAAACACGAAGTGTCAAGAAGCTAGCTATAAAACACACTCAATTTGCTCAATAAATTACCTTAAATTAAATAAATGATCCACACATCTGCCTAAAGAAAAAAAAATCCTCAGTTGAAACATGTGACTTAGTCATTGCGAAAGAGAATTTTGAGTTTATTCCACATCAACATCGAACTTGTTAGCAATTGTCTTTAAACGCATCTAAATAAATGACCATCTTCAAACTTACTTCAAAAGATAATCTTTACTCTCTAAACAGAGCCTACATCGAATTTCTTCGAGTTATCAACAAATTAATCCTTCAAAGAGAGAGAAAGAAGGATCGTAGACGCTAAATTAATGATCATGATGTCTTTACTTCGGCGAATGAAGTATCTATCGCCCACGTTTAAGTGTTAATCTTAGCGTTTTCGTTATTTGAGCGATTAATTTAATTTACTCGATTGAGCAATCAATTGCATGTAGTCACATTCAGTTACAAACCACTTGCTTAAATTATGAAGTAAGTTCGATTGCTTTAGAATTAAAACTGGAACGCATAAAATACTGACCACACACTTTTGGGTGTCTCCCCCTTTGTTTTCGGAACATGGTGTTCCATGGCATGACTCAGATAATTCTTCTTCGTTATGACAGTTAAAAGTAGAGTATATTTTACAGACAATTTTCACCTGATGTCTCGACAATGGAAAATAAACTTCGGCCAATTTGACAAACATTACTTTTTAGAAAACCTCAACAGACAAGATCGTCGAGAAAAATCGTCATATAGTAATATGGAAGGAACACAGTTATAAGAACTGCAGAACAGTGACCCTACCCCTTCAAAAGTATTCTAAAACAGAATAACGTAACTTGTCAAATGGAAGATAGTAATTATCTTGAGATAATAGTAATTAAATAAGCGTCTTTATTAGTTTGCATAATTTATTTTTAGAATATTATTGTATATGCATATGATAGCAAATAGTCTTGATCTAAACAATTATGCCACATACGCGAATTATATCACACGTAGGTAAAATTGAAAGCTTTTGGAAGGTTTAAACAAGAGGAATGCAGATACTTTTAATGGTTCCACTAGTTTAAATCAGCTTAACTATTTTGTAGTATAATCTTTCCATTGATCACTTTGAGATTATATATAACACGAAAGAAGGATGGTAGCAGTCCATCTGGCAACCAGACGTTCAGGTAAGATAACCTCATGTCGGCGAAGCAGGGTCGGCGAACCTAATGTCGGCGAAGCTTTTAATAAATAACTCGAGCCCCCCCCCCGTGACAGGCACTAACCATTATAGCCGTTAGCCATTACTAAGGCCGGTCGTCACTTTGTTATGCAGGCACTTACCTAATAAGCGGTCACCGTTGTCTTCTACGAAGGGGCAAACAATTTACATCCATGCCTTCTTCAGGATTCGAATCCGGGCCCTTCGGCCCAATTTTTAAATTTATAACACTTCACCCTTTTCTCCACCTTCTTATTGTTCTTGTAAGAGGAATTCAAATTTTCAAAAACCTATTTAGATACGAGAAAATTTTAAGATTCTCCCCACCTCTATAATTTACAATTCCGATAGAGTGACACGTTACACTATATTAGTATAAACTATATTATAAAATATTCTCCTTAACCGTATCAAATTCAATTACCAGGATAGGAAGGCTTGTATAAATATAGTACAGCCTGCATTATATAATGAAATCTGTACCTTAAACATCAAAAGAAAAATGTTCTTATTGATTGCTCCCTTGAAGCCACTCCACTTCTGATACAAAAGATTATCTATTTCAATCAAAGAGTTCCTCCAAAGAATATGATTAGTTTCAAGAACACGTGAGGAATATTAATCCTGTGGGTCTGACAGATAGTATCTTCTACCAGTTTCGTATGGAACTTTTTCGTGTACATCATTTTTATCGGATTACGTAACTCGGATGAAGTTGTACAGTTTCAACCAGCCAATAATCAACTACGAAATAATGATATACGTAAGTGCTCATCATCTCATCCCGGCTAAGCAGACGCCGATACGGACACGGGGCGTGCAATCATTTTAAATAAATCCAACCGAAGAAAAGTGGCTTTACAAGCCAATCCCACTATTATCTTTAAAGAGATCTTGGCGGTCATGAGACACAGAACACAAAAATTGGCAAAATCGATCTTATTTCAAACTTGTTACGATTTCGTACCTACGTTAGAAGATGAGAGTCGGAGATTGAGAAGGGAAAAAAAAAAAGAAGGCCGACACAATAATTGAATCGAAAGCGAAGGGAAGCGGTCGGACACGCATTAAGCAATCAGAGAAAGACAAGGCCTATAGGCGGCCTAATTTGTGAGCAGCAGATCCAGTTGATTCTTGGGGAAAGAAGAAAGGCAAGCGGCGTCGCAAATTCGTTAACTGCCTTGTCAAGCAACGAAATCCAGTTAAAGTGAGAACTTGGCCAAATTCAATTGGAAGACCGAAAACATTTCTTTCTCCATATAGATCTCTCCCCCTCCCTTTTACTCTCCCTCTTTCAGTGTATGCCTTTTTCTTCTCTTATTTTACTGGATTCCCGTTTTCTTACAACCTTCTCCCCCCTTATACGGTTTCTTTCCGTTTAATTCCCCCCCCCAGTTTAGTTGGTGACATGCCCAATGAGTAATTAAAGAAAGTTGGACGGAAAAATGGGAAGTTGGAGGATGTCCTCTAGGTGGAAGAATGAAAAGAAAATCGAGGGTGATAGCTACTCAATTTCGATCGATTTTCAAGTTACCTGATGATTTTATATCATCAATAAAAAGCTTTCGAAATTTTCTTTCATGCAGGTCGTACTTTGTGAGTTCGTTTGTGAGCATAGCTAAATAAGCAAAAGTATAAAATTACGTGGTCTTTCATGTCTATCAATATATTTTATGACGCGAATTTTTAATTGTATAAATTATCAGTTTCAAAATTCAGCATTATTCTTATCTGTTGTGAAATGATATTACGGTGGTTCGCGCATTTGTTAGACAATTTTTATTCTATTTATAGAAATATCTTACCTAACATTTTTGTGTCAATCCTTATTTTTCACTATCTTTCTACACCGTAATTTCCAAGACAATAAATACAGCCTTCTATAGTATCGTAAGATGTATATTATCCTATTTTTCTTGAACAACTTTCCGAAATCCAAGGAGGATTCCAAGGTCGACGTTTCGACAATTCGCTTTTTAGTCCAAAAGCGGAAAAATCCATGTGGATACATCAGAAGATTTAGTAGGGATATCAGTGAAGGGTACGGAATTGATAACTGTTTCTTGTTCAATTTTCTTTTTCCGGAAATTAACAGTGGATTTTGATGCAATTCTACTGATTGATGGCACTGTGGGTAAAGAGAACCTGTTCCATATTTGAAAATCGGATGTAAAATATGTCCCCGATTAATATGTGGAGTTGACTTTAACATTCTTCTCCACTCTCTTTATTTTTAATATGCCGTTTTATGAAAAATCAGCAACAATCATAAATCTTTTTGAAAAACCTTCTTTGAATTCTTTGAACCCTGTTTTAAGATTTTTTTCTCTTCTTTGATGACAATAATTGATCTCTTTTTATTGCAGTTATTTAAATACACTCAAGATTCATCGATTGTGACAACAATTTTCCATTTTTGTTCACGTAAACGTTTCTTTTAAAGAATTCTTGAGCGCATTCTACGGCGATATGTCGTGGAGAAAGACGACGCGCATTATCTTTTTAAGATTCAAATCAGCATTAATTACTTTGTTTACAGTTGACACTGAGCACACTTTAATGATTTTGCAACTGTTCTTTGAATTGGAGGAGTTTCTTTCCCTTGGATATGCATTTGGAACGATTTTCCACTTGAAATTAAACTTCGAAGTTTTTTTTCCTTTCTTGTTGACAATATTACCTATCGTAAGCATTAGATATCAAAAAATCATGGCTTTCACAGTGTTTTTTAATAACTATATAAGAATAATTTTCTTCGGAAAGAGCCCAGACACAGCCTTCCATCCGTTGCTACTTTCAAAGTGCCATTTCGCATGAAAACAAAACTATCAAATCGTAGACGATAATTTATACTTTCAAAAATATAGTTGCAATTAAAAAAAATTTCCAACTATTTTTTTTTTTAGCAGAGTAAAACTGCTTAAAAAATGAGCGAAAAGCCTCCGTATACCTAATCACCTAATCTGGGTGAAAAGTAACAAATGGATTTTGAGAGCATTATCACATCCAGCTAGTTAGAGATTGATTTTTCAGGGATGCCCAATATTATTTCAAAAGCAGACCCACAACTTTCCGGAACTTGGAATTCGATAATATAATGTGTTGCAATGTGTTCTCGTGGGCTTGGACTGGCTTAGTCAGACAAGTGAGCATGAGCAACAACAACAACTTTGAAAAATTAATAAATGATTTTTGGGCTACTTGGAAAAGTAAGCTTTCAAGATTGTAACATGGGAGACCCCATATATCCATCCATCCCTGCCCATGCCACAATGTCTTAAAAGAAAGCTCACTAAAGACAAGCATTATGCTTTTTAGCCGTCGCCAAAAAACCTCTTCGCTAGTGAAAAAGACACCACAATTTTAGGCAAGAGTTTATACAGTAAGACAAAGCATTTCATCAAAAATTAAGTTTGAATACTAAACATCGTTTGGTTGTTGTTGTGACTAATCTCGTTTGTCTGATATCACAGCAAGCCCACTAAATTCATCGTGGCAAGGAGGCAAGATTGCGACTGTCGGTGGCAAAAGCCTTGGGCACCATACAGGTGGCAGTACGACTTTTCTCAATTCCGCCCCCAGTTTTGAAGAAGAGCACTCGGGGGGGGGGGCGGACCCGAGAATCTCCCATCCCTCTTCTTCTACCAGCAACCACTAGAGAGGACTTTCGGTTCACCACATATTTAGAGTGCCGCACAAACACTATGCATTTACAGACATCAATGCCTTCTCTGGGATACGAACCCGGGCTCTTCGGTATGGCAGTCAGAGAGACTAACCACTATCCTGGTTGAACGGCACACCGTTTGGTAAATCCTGTTATTATGCAGACATATGTTCTAAATATGTATTAGCACAGAAGACCACCCATAAAGCTTTCGAATTCTTTCTCTGGAATGTAAGCATATTTGTGAATCATACTAAAGCATCTTGTATTAATTTTCTTTTCTGAAGCATGTTAAGGAAAGCCAACTTTCAGTTTTCATCCACTTATTATGATTCCAAAATGCCTATTCGGATACAGTGGACTTCTAGAAAACAGGTTCTTTGAAACTGAATGCAAAAGAACTTAATGAATGTCTTAACCCTCTAGTGCTTTAAATTAGACAAACAATCACCATAACAATCATCGAATTTTATGATGCCTGGAGTTCCGGAGACGAAATCAAAACATACGGCATAAATGTTATTTCTGACTTAACTTTTAGGGCTTAAATCGTTGGTATTCAAACTCTGTCGGCTCACGGAATCCCATGGGTTTCCCCCCCCCCTCAAGAGAACCCCTGTCACCTTTAGAAAAATATTTTTAAAATTAGTATTTAGAGTAGATATGTTATAGTGCATTTTTAATTTAAAAAATTTTACTCATTAATATCAATAACCCGTAGTCCAGGTCTCCACTTACCCTTATTTAGAGACTGGGGCAGGCTTGCAATTTTTTATACAAACTGTCGAATCTAGCTGTATCGATTTTATCTTCGGTCCCATTTTACATTCTGTTTTTAATTTGTTTCCGTATTTTGTTTTTGTTGCCACGTACGCCGAGAAAGGTTTCTCACTTAATGCAACTCCGAATGGCATTAAAATGTTTATAGCTGTGTAAGAAATTTCTAAGTATTCTGGAAGAACGTACAACTAAAAATTTAGGATCTGCTCTTGCTTAAATTTAGATCTGAACACTGAATCTGTCGATATGTCGATAGTACGCGACCAGATTTTTCATCCAGTCATACTTAGTTTTTCTTCTGGGAAATTTCATACTTTTCTTCCACTAAAAAAGGTACTCCATTGTATAATGTTTAACACTATCGTCTAAATTAAATTCCTTTTACATTACAAAATTGTTTAGATTCACAAAGCATTGCCCATCATCTTTTATCTTTCACATATAATGAGCACGTGTTAGGTTTTAAAATTGATTTATAATTAAATGTGCCTTTTAGTTAATAAACATTAGTCAAATTATATGAATGCATTATAATTTTCTTTCCAATTTTTTATTCTGAGTTGCAGAACCCCGGTGTTTGAGTGGCGGAACTCCGAGATTCCGCGGAACACAAAACTGGCTTATACGAAAGTCCACTTTCTTATATGGAATTGTTCGTTCTCTCGATTGTTATTATTAGCTAATGCTTTGGACTATATTGTCTAATTTAATTTAATACTTTCATAATGTGTTTATTTTAGTTTTCACCTTGAGTCAAGTCTAAACAGCCTCTCTTGCTACACTTGCTGATCCACCCGTCAATATTCGTTATGCTTTGTGGATAATGACTACGAATAGTAGCCATAAACTCTTGCTAGCCTACTCACGCTATTCCTTGATTTCCCAATGAAATAAGCACCACACAGGTATTCCTCTCCAGCATCACATTTATGTAAATTTAGACTAAAACTATTGGGTTGGCAACTAAGTAATTGCGCATTTTTTTTAGAAAATCAAAGACAATTTTTTCATGGAACTAAATAACTTTATTCTGTAATCCATTGCCCATTTTGATCAATGACCTTTTGCCATCTTTCAGGCAGCATCATAATCCCACGTTCATAAAACTTCTGGTTTTTATTAGCAAAAAACTGAATCGGGTACGATTTGACATCATCATCATTATTGAAATTTTCACCATTCAAGGAGTTTTGCAAAGATAGAAACAAAAAGTAATCAGATGGTGCAAGGTCAGGACTATATGGTGGATGTGGCAAAACATCCCAACCGAGCTCCAATAATTTTTGCCGAGTGACCAAAGATGTGTGTGGCCTTGCATTGTCACGATGAAATACAACACCTTTTCGATTTGTCAATTCGGGCCGCTTTTCTTCAACTGCATTGTTTAATGTAGAGATCAGAATTGATCGTTCGGTTGGGTGGTAAAAGTTCAAAGTAGACAATTCCTTTGTAATCCCACCAAACTGATAACAAAACCTTCTTTTGATGAATATCAGCTTTTGATGTTGTTCGAGTCGGTTCACCTGGCCTGCTCCACAATCTTTTCCGCTCGATATTGTTGTAAACAACCCATTTTTCATCGCCAGTTATCAGTCGTTTTAAATATGGATCATTTTCATTACGTTGCTTTAGCAAATCGCAGCCGTTAATGCGTTGCGTTAAATGCGTTTCTTTCAGTTCGTGAAGAACCCATGTATCGAGTTTTTGAACATAGCCAAGTTGTTTTAAGTGATTTTCAACGCATGTATGGGATACACGAAGCTTCTCTGAAATCTCACGTGTTGTACTGTGACGATCCGAATCGATTATTGCTTCGATTAGGTCGTCATCAACTTCAACTGGACGACCAGAGCGTTTTCCATCTTTGAGCGAAAAATCACCAGAACGAAATTTGGCGAACCAATTTTGACACTGCCGTTCTTTTAAGGCTTCGTCACCATAAACTGCATATAACTTTTTATGAGATTGCGATGCGTTTTTCCCTTTGCGGAAATAAAACAGCAAAATATGACGAAAATGTTCCTTTTGATTTTCCATTTTTCAACGAACGCCAAACGAAAACTACGCAACCGATCAAAAAACGTTTTTTACTGATTCACAGCTGAATTGCCAACTATCAAATAACAAAAAAATGTGTTTTACATTTGTACTACGTCTGCAAACCTAAAAATTCAACTGAAGCCATATATGAGTGAAATCCGCAATTACTTAGTTGCCAACCCAATAGTTACATTTTCAACTGAAAACTCACTAACATTGATACTGATTCATACTCAGAAAAGATAATCATATCCCTTCAATGTACGAGTGCATCGAAAAAGGAGGGAAAAAAATGGCGTAAAGAAAAATTTACTGGTGTGCAATGAAAACACCATACTGCCACCATACAAAAATACAACGGAGTAAAATTCGCATTTATAACTCCTTAATATACGGATCCTAGTTGAGGGTTACGGGGCCAAGAGGAGGGAAAAGAATGAAAAGCAGCATGCTTTTCTTATCCAGAAACGTGGAGCACTAGCGTCAAATGCCTAAGTGGCCATCTCCGCTCTCATTAGTATCCGAGTAATCCTGTTTAGGAGCAGCCAACTTGCGTTTTCTCCCTTTATTTATTTTTTTCCCTTTTCCCTCTTCCACAGCATAGTGATAGAAAAAGCAGCCCAAAATTACGTATATCCCCCCCTAACTCCCATACAACTGAACCTGTACCGTTATTGAATTAGAAGCATGTTTAGCCCGTAGTTCTTTTTTTTTTCCTATTCTTTTCCCTTCCCTTTCTCCTGCCTCCTCCCCCATTCTCCCACAAAACTGCGTTGACCAAAAGATTTTTCCCCCCTCTCCCTTGATTTTTTTTTTCATTATTTTTTTATATAGATGGATAGATTTTTATTTTGCTCTTGTTCAAGAAAGGCAGTCTTTTCAAATTAGGCTTCCTTATTTGTCCTTAACTCGCGTCTTTTATAACGAGCTATGCCAAAAGCAGTTTTCACTGCAACGTTCTCAAAAGAGAATTTTGTTACTTTTTCACTTTTCTTCACTTTTTTATTTCAATTATATACTTTTTTTTATCCTTTCTATCGTTCGTTGTTTAACTACTTGTTTCTGCCGCCATGCTGTTTCTTCTTTTCCTCTCTTCTTCCGTAGGCCCTTTTTTTTTCACCCTTCACGGCTGCCACCTTCTCTAACGAAACTTCGGTTCCTATTTTCTTAAATTCTCGTCTGCGGCTGTCTTTTCGATAAAATGGCTGCTTTGATTCAATTTTTAGCGGCGCGTTGTTTCTTCTTTATTTTACTTATTTATTTTAGAGCGGCTAAGTGTTAGCACAGAGATTTTTCAGAGTAAATTAAATAATCTGATTACTCTCTCAACAGTTTTGTTTCACTTATACTTTATCGGTTCCCGAAACTCATTGTTAAAAGGTAGCTAATATTGCCTAATCTTTCACCACCGACTCTTAACTCGTCCACTCGTTGAAGAGGCGGGAGTAGGGAGAGGGAGGTAATTTCCATACTGGGCTACTTTTCATTTTGCTGCACTATTTGATTGAATATGCTAATGCATTATTTATTATAAATAGAATCTTGCCAATGAAACATGTGATTAATTATTTAAAACCGTCGTCGGACAAAACAAGCAAAGGTAGCCGAAATGCCGAGATAGCTGCAAAATTTTTTATCCAGTTAGGTTATTGTCTTCAATTGGTATCTTAGGTAGAACATCAAGCAGAAATCTTTTATCGCTCGTGTTAG
>KK117634.1:405892-441445 GCA_000611955.2 Stegodyphus mimosarum
CCAGACATCCTCTCCTGGGCTATAAGAATCCGCAACACTACGCTAAAAGTAAGATGTTGAGTCTCGGAACCAAACGCTTGCGAATCTTCACCTAAAAATCGTCAGATTAGAATACGAAAGGTAAAGTTGCTTGTTGATTCCTATATTCTAGAGTCCAATACGACATTTTATGAGAGATTATTTTAACCCCATTATACAACCCTCCAGTTTGAAGAAGAGCAGTCGGAGGGGACGGATTCGAGGATCTCCCATCCATCTTCTTCTCCCAGCAACCACTAGAGTGGACTTCGGTTCACCACATATTTAAAGTGCCGCACAAACACTATGCATTTACAGACATCAATGCCTTCTCTGGGATACGAAACCGGGCTCTTCGGTATGGCAGTCAGAGAGACTAACCACTATCCTGGTTGAACTATAGTGCAACCAGGATAGTGGTTGAACAGCAACCGCGTATTGTCAAGAAAAGTGAATAAAGCCTATGGAACTAACCTGTGACTGAACGTTCGCCCCCATGGACGAGTAGGAGTCGCCGCCGTTCATGCTTATGTTGTACATGGAATCCTGAGGCGTCCCCGAACCTGGGGGAGGGCTTATCATCTGTCCTTGCGATGAAGGTGCCAGACTGTACGGGGAAGAACCCGCCGCAGACGGAGGTGAGTAGCAGTCATTTATGTAATCTAGAAAGAAAAAAATACATATCACTCAGTCATGCAGGGAAGGTGCATAACATGAAATAGACAATCTGTGGGATGGAATTACATTAAAATTGATCTTACAACTTAACGGTTAGCCGCAGACGTTATCTAACTGGTAGAGTTATCTTCCCTTGCGAATGTTTAATTGTCATCACAATATAAAATTTAAAATCAGACAAATCCTTCTTAACCACTCCTGATAGTTCCACAAACTTAACTGACATACATAACAAGATCCTACTTTGAAACCAGTAATATTTGGGTAGGATTTCCTGTATCTAAATTCTTTAAACAACTTACCAAGCACAGCGATTAACTGTCAACATCCGCTTCACAATTACCTCTCAGGAAAGTTCATTCAGCAAATAGGACAGTAACGCGGCGTAAGCTCTAACTGCCTTACTGTTAAAATTAACTTTCTGCTTTTAAATAATGGTGCTTACCATTAAATTTTCATAAAGTTCTTCTCTTAGAGAGTATTGTGACAAGGGCGATGAAAACGAGATACAGTTTAACTCGAACCTAACGGCTAGCTACTAGGGTTCCTATGCTTCTTCATCAGAGGTGGGTATGTTCCATCTCCTTCACTTAAATAATATCGGTATTCGTTTATCAATACTCCCATGCAGTGCTTCTGGTTAACAGTTGATGTTATTCAAGCGGGACAGGAGAAACTAGTTCGCAGACGTTTTTGCCTTCTCTGTCACATGCAAGGCGCCCTACTGAATATCGCTACTTTCCAAAAAACTGTTAAATCGGCGAGCTCAAACTCAAATCGCATGGGAGCCGCATGTACGACCTGCCAACAGTGGCGGACCGCATGCAACGACCTGAAACGTAGATCTAACGACAAAAAAAGAATTCATATGAAAGCAACATTCAAACGTTTTGCACAATTTCAAATGATTCCTATTGACGTAAGGCTGATCTAACGACAAGCACAAATAACAGGTTTTACAAACCGCACGATAGTTTTTCTCCGTCTATGTGGCAGTATGATTCGCACAGTTTATCAGTTAATGACTGACTTAAGGAAAGTAAAAGTGCCAACTGGTTCGGGAAGCGTCAGATCAGATTACAACAGTTCTACCAACAGCCGTTAGCTGGAGAATATAGTACTTACTGATTGTATCGATGTCCCTCCTCAGCCTAGACATGCGGCCTGACATGAAAGCAACAAACCTAGAATTTTTTTCGTTTATCTGACATCGTAAATCTATTAATTCAATAGCAATCGGGCTTATAGACATAAGCCATACGTTTCTAAAGTCGTTTATATCTATATTTTAAACTATCATTTCCTGCGATGCGATGGTTAATGTTCTTTTCCTTAGCTTCGTTTGCGGGTCTGTCAGAGCGCTACTATATATGTGTTACATATCACATATATAGTATACATATTATATACTTTTGAACTGCGTGCTTCGAACTCAATTGGAATGTAATGACTGCTGAAATGTTTGCTAGTGCTTTTCTTTTTTCTCAATAAACACTATATTGTAATCCACTTCCCAATGAATCTATGGTATACAGAAATCTGTAAGTCCTGTATTATACAATTACATAACTGAAATGTACTGGCTGGTCTCGCATAAAATTGCTTCAAGGGTTACTAGTTTGAGATCACTGGTATAGGTCATTGATGAAGAATTAAGTGATCCACACGAAACTCAGTCCTAACATAGTTTGAATTTTAGCTAAGGAACCGCTAAAAACTTTCTTAGGTCGGCAGCCCTATGAAGCAAGAATTCACAAAGCCTGTCATCGGACAAATCTTCACTACAACACAGATCCAGTTATGTTGCCCTTACGATAACACCATCACGAACATCAGTTAATGGAGTGATAGCACTGACGTTCCCTCAATGTCCCGTGCATGGGCAATCACATACGGATTTCTGCAAAGTTCTAGAGCTACTGGCTTATGGTTAAAATGAACTTTCTGCTTTCGTTTAGCTTAACTTTCGCTGGACACAATTAACCGTAAGATTAAAGCATATCAATATAATCCTGACGATCCAAATAATGCATTGTGCAACTACACAGTCCAGTCACATTAATGTGACCATCTGTCAAAAGCCAGAATAACCACCTTTCGCAGAGCGGACTGCTGCGAGACGTGCAGGAAGAGAGTCACATAGGTCCCTGAAGGTGTTCTCTGGGATGTTGAGCCATGCCGACTCTAATGCCGTGGCCAGCTGCGCTAGATTACGCGGTTGAGGATCCATGGCGCGAACAACTCGATCGAGATGGTCCCACAGATGCTCGATTGGCTTTAAGTCAGGTGAGTTTGCTGGCCAGGGGAGAACGGTAAACTCATCCTGGTGCTCTTCGAACCACGCACGTACACTGGCAGCTGTATGGCACCTCGCATTGTCCTGCTGGAAGATGCCATCATCCTGAGGAAAAACAATGCGCATGTAGGGGTGAACATGGTCCGCAAGGACAGATGCGTACTTGTATTGATCCATTGTGCCTTCCACAATGATCAGTGAACCTAGAGAATGCCAGGAAAACATTCCCCAGACCATAATGCTCCCGCCTCCAGCTTGGACCGTTCCGGCAATGGTTGCAGGGTGGTTCCTTTCAGAGGTTTCACGCCTTATACGCCAACGTCCATCTGTCCGATGGAGCATAAAACGCGATTCATCCGAAAACGCAACCTGTCGCCACTCAGTGGACGTCCAGCTGCTGTACTGGCGTGCAAATTCTAGCCTTCGCCGTCGATGAACAGCAGTCAGCATAGGTGCACGAACCAGGCGTCTGCTTCGGAGGCCCAGACGCAGCAATGTTCGCTGAATAGTACTTTGGGAGACACTTTTGGTAGCCCCTTGGTTCATTTTGGTGGTCAGTTGCTCAACGGTAGCCCGTCTATCTGCCCGAACGCATCTCCGCAACCGTCGTTCGCCTCTGTCATCTATGGCCCGTGGTGCACCACATTTGCCACGTCGCTGATTTTGGACAGTCCCATTTTGCCATGCACGGTACACTTTTACCACGGCGGCACGCGAACAGTTCACAAACTCAGCCGTTTCGGAAATGCTTCCACCCTTGGCCCGAAAGCCAATGATCATGCCCTTTTGGAAGTCGGATAAATCGCTTCGTTTCTGCATTACGCCAACGATTGAAATGTTTTCCGAAGCCCTCACACTCCCTTTATATACGCTCAACTGCACTGTGCTGCCACCTGCCTTCTGTGATTGGTTATTTAACTCTGACATGGAAAGTACGTGGTGGTCACATTAATGTGACTGGACTGTGTATATCACTGGAAAAGAGTCTTTACGAAAGTTTTCAATATTGTATTATTCAATTTAAAATTGGTTTTAATTTCCATATTGTGTTGTTATCCGTCCATGCTAGTTTCGTTATTTATTAGCCACGTTACCATACCGATTACAGCTATAGCAAATCTGAATCTCCGAATACTAAAGGCCATTTACATCCCTTCATGAAGTGACTGCGTGACAGCATTTATTGCCTCGATATGTACAATGATTTAATTCATTGTTCTCAAAACCTATAGAAAATGATTTCTACATCATAAAAGAAAATAATTCGTGAAAATATTTTAAAGAACAAAGAAAAGTACAAACTCACGAGAGAGGCCATGCCATACAAGGTGTAAACTTATTCAATCTACACTGCTGCGTCAATCTAAGCAATCGTCTTCCTCGCCTGCCAATATCAACTTCAATCGATGGAAGGACTTCAAGAAATGCAAAAGACTCCTAACTTTCCGAAAAAATTTAATTTTTAGCAAATCGGGTTCGCTCTTTGAGGAATTTTTTTTCTTCTCTCTCGACAGCCAGACTTCCACTCGAGAGAATGAGTAGGCGACGCCAAGAAACCCCTCCCTACAGACGGACTGACTAATGCCCTGTCATTCGTCCATCTCCTTTCCCCGACCCCTGTTAGGCCCCGACAATTTAGCAGATTAAAACTCCAGAAGAAAGGACTGAGATTTCTTTTTTCTCATTAGCGAAACATTTTTATTTATAATGTATTGCAGTTTACTTCTTTTTTTGGTACCCTCCTTTCGTTTCTTTGCACGCGTGTTCCTCAGAGAAATTGGCTCAGTTTTTGCAGTAGCCTTTTGTCCCTAAGCGGAAAGATTCACTCCTTTCTCATCGGTAACCGATTTAGGAACTTTTTCTTCTTTTGTTTTCTAACTCCGCGTTCCAGTTTTTGAAGATTTGCAAATCTTCTTGCTGTTTTTTTTAAACCTCCATGATGGGAATGAAAATGATAGCGATGCTTACAAGGGTGAAATCGAGATGATTCGACCCGTGACAGAGCTTGTTCTTTACGAAATAGGAAAAGCAGATAATGGTATTAACCCGGATTGATCTATTTAATACAAAATTTACAAGCGGGGGAGGGCCGTCAATCTGGAGAAGAAACAGTCTCAAAGGTTTCTAGAGCTTCGTAGTCATAGCAGTTATTTGGCGAAAAATCATTCACTGCAGATATTCGCCACAAGAGTTACAAAACTGTTCAATGTTTTGCCACTACATAGCACGTGTTAAAAAAGGTTTGCCATCAATACATCACTCCGTGGACAGATCACACCGTGGAATGTATTTGTCGAAATAAATGAATTACTTACTCTAAGTATATACACTCACGTTTGTGAAAATTGCAACACCAAGAAGGAATCGTCATAATTGAATGCAATTTAATACACAGTTGAGTGGTAGTGGTACAAATAAATGATTAAATGTTCAAAGCAAACAAACAAGAACAAGAGATCAGAATCAGTATTTTGTGTGGCCACCACGCGCCGCAATAAGTGCTGCTACACGACGTGGCATGGAGTCAAACAAAGTTTGAATGTCTGACTGAGGAAGAGCATTCCATATCGTTTGCACGCGTACCCAAAGTTCGTCTGCAGACGCAACAGGACGAGGATGACGAGCAAGACGCCGACCAATGACATCCCACACATGTTCAATTGGCGACATATCCGGGGAACACGCAGGCCAAGGAAGAAGTCCTTCATGGTGTTGCAATTTTCACAAACGTGAGTGTATATTCACCGCAAAATTCACAAATCATAAACGCACGTCCTTGCAATATCAGGCGTCAAACAAGGTCCTGCTGCGCTGCAAAGAAGGATTTAACAATCCGAGCAGTATGAGGGAGGGCATTGTCCTGTTGAAATACAGCGCCTGGCAAGCTTTGAAGGAAGGGAACAGCTTCGGGCTGTAGAACTTCACGGATATACCGGTTGCTGTTCAGATTGCCCACAATTCGTAGCAATTGAGATCGTCTATGATATGCTATGGCGCCCCAGACCATAACTCCGGGTGTTCGTCCACTGTGGCGTTCGATAATGCACTCCGGAAGGTGGCGTTCACCGGCATAGCGTCTGACACGAATGCGGCCATCATGGTACCACAAATTAAAGCGGGATTCGTCAAAAAACACGACATGCTGCCAATCAGCACGCCAGTCTCTATGCTGATTGGCCCATTGTAGCCGCAGGCGGCGATGGTCGTGCGTTAGGGGGATCCTGTATAAAGGAGTCCGTGCGCGCAGTCCACACTGCAGCAGACGTCTACGAATTGATGAAGCACACAATGAAACACCTGTAGCTATTGACCACAGTGCTGCCAATTGTCTAGAGGAAGCTGTACGGTCCGTCCGCGCCATGCGGACCAGGTGTCTATCATCGCGAGCTGACGTCACATTTCGGGGTCCACTCCCGGATTTCCGAGTTGTCCGACACTCGTCCGTCCACTGCTTCCAAACGCGCATCACTGTGCTGCTGTTACGCTGCACACGAGAGGCTACTGCACGATACGACAATCCAGCTTCACGAAGGCCGATGATTCTCCCTCGTTCAAACTCTGTAAGTTGTTCAAATCTCGCTCTCTTTCGTCGACGAGGCATAAGTACAGATTGAGTTAACGTTTACCACTAGCAGATAACCACCGATAACCATACACGCCTCGCTACAGCCGTCTATTTATTCGGATCCATCAGCCGTTCAGAGGGCGCTGCTCAGCATACGCATGAGCTACGGATTCGCAATTCTAATCATTTGCATATCATGCGCTACTTTGCATTTCCTGAAAATTTCAGCTCACTCGCGTAAGTCCTTCATGGTGTTGCAATTTTCACAAACGTGAGTGTATATTCACCGCAAAATTCATAAATCATAAACGCACGTCCTTGCAATATCAGGCGTCAAACAAGGTCCTGCACAACTGCATCATTCCTTGCAGAGAACCCCGTAAAGTGTCAATTGTAAAGCAAATTTACTTACTACGTATCATTGAACTTCTGATAGTAGCTCTTAGCGGGAAACGAATAAACGCATAATTGCATTTTGCAATAAATAGACTGATACATAACTCAGAGAGAGCCATAATTCGCTTGAAAGAATTACTTTCATAAACGACACCAAAAAAGGCAACTGCTTACATTTTCCCCTCTGTTGGTTCCCTGTGTTATATACAATAGTACGAAATCTACTGTACATCAAACCCGTCCTCCAGGAATCAAATGCTAAACGAAACATGTAAGTTATGTACCTTCATGGCTTTTCTCAAAGACAAGGTAAATTATGATAGCTTAATCCTCATTTCCATTGCTCGGGCTGCAGGATGCATTTGTAGTTGTTCTAGATATTATACAAATGTACACCAGTTTTCATCATATTATTACAGGTAAATAATTTTCAAGCGCTTTACTAGAAATAACTAACCAACTTTACTTTTCCCTTGTAAGCAGACTGAAAAACATTCAAAATTTCTATTCTGTGGAAATTTTTATGGACCTTCACACAGATGTAACAAATAAACGGCTAGTGGCGTTTAGCAGTTACAGCTATAGAAGTTTTCAAATGCTATTTTTGACACCGCTGCGATTAATTAATTAAATTATACATTTTTTTGCGTTTCAGAAAATTTAAAGGCAATCAAAATTTTAGGAAATATTAAAATCCTCTCTTTACAGTTCCAAAGTTTACAATTAAGGAATTCAAAGAGCGTAAAACGAGGAATTTAACAGACACGATAATATTTACCGAGCTGTTGTTAAATCAATGCCAATGTAAATACATAACAACAACTTATAAAGTAATTAAACTTTCACATGGGAAAATATTTAAACCTTTTCTTTTTGCTTTAACTTTCAAGTACATTAAAGAAAGATTATACTAGCATACCCACAAACATTACCAAAAATCACTTTAAGTACAGAAAAGCATCGTCGCTAGTATGATGCGAAAAGACAAATATTCAACATTTTCTGAAAAATCGATAAATTGTGCTGTTGTTTCGATAACGCCTTACCAAATAAAAGGAGTTGAATTTCACAGCCAAATAATTTGCATATAATACAATAATCAACTATCCACTTTCTTATATTGGATATCTTTTGGGGGGGACTGGAGAGCGACTACTGTGCGCCTGTTCACCAAAATCACTAAAATAAGAAGTGCATAAAACGTCTTGAAAAAGACGAATTTCTTTAAATTTCTTTTGATAGCTTGGAATTTCTAAAGGTTAATAAATGTCAACTCGAGATTTGCTCCCTGGAATCAAATTCCTCCACCCACTTTTTTTGCCTTTTCTACCCTCTAATTTTTGCAATGTTTGAAACTCAAAGCAATTTGGCAGCGATTGTTGCGGAGTTTCGTACAAAACCTTCCCAAAAGAGCTTCTTCTTCTTTTTTTTTTAATTCTTTATTTTTCTTCTTTGGTATGAATTAAAAGAGATTTGCCAAATTTATGCAGCTGCGTCATCCGTCTTCAAACGCGAGAAAATTTCTTTGGTGGGAAACCTTTTGTTGCCATTTTTCCTTATCTTTTTTTAAACAAGAAAAACGAAAGAGGCGCGGCCCGTTGATAGATAAATTATTATTCAAATGAAATTCGTAGGTTTAGCTGCGAAATTCTATTAGCTCCTTTGTCGAAAAGGTGATTTTGGAGGCGAGGAGATTCATTCTGAATGCTCGCAAATCAGAATAAGTGAAGACACTAATTTGAAAGTTTGAATATGTCTGGACGCTATCATTAGCATACAGAATTCAACAAGGTATAAGAAGATATTTACAACGGGCATAGGATAATCAACGTTTCCTTTTTAGTATCTGATATAAAATATACTACTTTTCAAAATTAAAAAATAATTTGTGAAACACTTCTTAAGATGCAGTTAATGACTGAACTTTCTATGGAAAATTTATCGAAGCTTCTCATAGCGTTTACCTCTCTCTAGGACGACCACCTTAGAAAATGACCAATATTGTTAAATCTAGAATTAAAAAAACGATTATGAGCTCACCGATTGTCATGTAAGGGGACCACTTCGCAAAAGACAGAAATTGTCCAGAACCGTAAAATGGCCTTCAGGAGATTAAAAACTAGTCATTAGCGCTCAAATGTCTCCAGGGACTTAAATATTTCACTTAACTTTGACTCAAGGATACAAGCATGATTTCTTAGCAATACAAATACTAGTTCTCGTTAGTCATATCAGTTACTATTTGTACCGTTATCTGTGTTGTCAATTGAAAAGCAATCGCCATATAACAAGGGAACTCACACTGACTGCGTGCCAGCCATTGGAAAACACCAGTGGTAGTATAATACATTACAGAGCGAGACTCCCATACTTGGGCCTTTTTCAAGTCCTTAACAGGGTTATTGCGTCTCCTCCTCGAGAGCAGATCCAGGGAGGCATAACCCGGGCAACCCCAGGCGACAAATTTGAATACAGCTAAAGTATTGAATCACAAGTCAATGGCGACTGGGCCCCAAACGATCACCCACAAAGAGAACGATGTACAGGTCTAGTCGCAGTCTGCCTCCGAGCCTTGACCAAGAAGACCCAAACTCCCAAGGATAACATTTCTATATCTCACTATGTATCGTCCATCCCCACAACCAAGAGACAGACAAGACAGTACCAGGACGGTCCCTGACGAGCCAGAACCTACCCCCGAAGAATCGATGGTTCTAGTCACTGTGAAGACTGATTATGTATCTCAGGAGCCGAGTATGTGCTAAGCACAGGTCGCCGAGGGTTGCTCTCCAGTCGACCTCCCGGGGGGGAGGAGAATTGGAAAACACCAATTGGCAAACCAGTCAACAAGCTTGTTCCGCTAGTGAAAGTCGTGTAAAGTAGATTTCATACAGTGCGACCTAAAGCGTTGCGCCCGCACTCTTTGTCTGAAAGAAGTGTTTCTGATGGGATCACCTACATTACCAATGCAGCCCAAACGATTATACAACAGTTCCTTGAATGATGAATTCAAAACTCATTTTTAGATATAGTTTTCCAACGAACTTTTATACCGGCAATACGTACTTTTCCGTCGAATGTTCATCAGAGACTCATTTTTCATGGGGGCGTGGTGGTTTGTCTATTTTCCGTGGTGGTCCTTCTGTTTGCTATCAAAACTATACACGAAGTTACGATAAAGGGCCACACAAATGTATACTCAGGTGCTAGACCCAGTCTGAGTGCAAAGGGTCTTAGATCTCCAAATAAAGCTTTTCAAAGAAGCTGCTACATATCCAAAGTTTCGTCAAATGGTCAATAACGCCGTATTTCAACCAGACTATGGAACAAATGAATGCCTTTACGATGTGGACGCAGTTCAAATGAACAGACAGCATACTTGTAAAATTTGCTTAATGATCATGTCTAAGATGATTAGAATATCCATGTTCAACAATACCAGTCTGCTCTTAAGAGCTCAGATTTGCCGTGCTGCAAGTGGTATAGTGACATAATCGGTATAGTGGCTGGGGTAGAGAAACCCAGACGTGGTGCTCTATGGTTAAGAATGAACAGAGACAGCATTAGTGTTTGAGTGTATGGTGTTTGTGCGGCATTGGGCACTCAAAATACACGACAAGCAGAAAGTACTCTCGAGTGTGTTGGTCTCAAAATTGGGGACTAACTAACCTGTACGACCAAATTGTGAAATTCTCGTATCTTGACCCACTTTTACCTGTACTTGTGAAAGAAGAATAGATGTTAGTCCTACAAGATTTAATTCGCACTTTAATGAATTCCATGAAAAGACGTTGTGATAGCATAATTTGTCTTTATCCAGCTGCTTGTTCTATTTATTACTTATTTAAAACTATGGAACGTTTCCTTTTATTAATCCGGAGCAATATTTTATTTCCTATGCACGAATAAGTTCTGAATATCAAAGTATGACAGCTAATTTAGAGCAAGATAATGTTGAACTTATTTTATAATAAAAAAATTAGCGATCTTCTTCTTTCGCGGGAAGCAAATTCGTTCACAGTAAATATTAATTTTCGATCAATTTCGTAGTTTTTACAAGAATGTCTGATGAGACAAAAGGTATTAAAATATTGTTCAATCGATTATTTAAAGTATTGAAAAAATATTTTTGTGAAACTTAACTTGAAAAGTTAAACGCGTACAATTTGAATTCATACATACACAAAATTTTATAAGAATAATGCACAGTAAAATCACTAATATGAACTAATATGGCTTATTAGAAGAATATACATCAGCAATAAATAGAAGACGGTTTGGTGCATCTCTATTCTTTATAAATTTTAGCTGTGCAAACATCTGCAGTCTAATCTGTTTACGTTTCACGCCAATTTACCTTCCCTACTGTCACTTTAATCAGCAACACAGCCGGGAAATCTGCCAGTTTTGTAAGCCATTGCCATCCTTTGTGGCATAACAGCTAATTTATCTTTCACATTAAAATAATGCAAAAGTGAGCTGTTTAATGTACTGCTAAGTAACATAAATATTCGCAAGATATTTAACTTATAATTAAAACTAGCTTTAATCAAAGCATACAACAGCCCACCAGCGGCCGAGCGGTAAAGACGCTGAACACTGGTAGTTCGGTCCGAGGTTCGAATCCCGCGAACGGGCTGGCTGCATGGGTGTTTTCGTGGTTTTCCCCATGTGTAACGTGTATACGAGCCAGTTTCCCCTAGAAAATCCTCCACGAAGGCATCCCTCCCTTTAGGCAGACAGCCCTGGTGTGCTTTTCCATAATTGAATAACCTAACCTAGCCTAACCAAAGCATACAACAGCTGTTTTCCAAGACAGGGATGCTTTCATGGATGCCATTTTTACGGCAAACTTCCTCGTGCATACTGCACACAAAGAAAACGTCAATAAAGCCAAAACCTTTTGTTAAGATACGAACTCGAGTCGAACTACCAGAGTTCAGCGGTTTTAACCAACTCGGCCATTAACGAGAACTGATAATTATGAGCATTTCTAACATTACCAAATTAATAACAGATGTTTCTGATGACATATGTTAAGCGGCTAAGTATAAAATCGGTAATTTTTTGTTCTACATTTTAGTTTTTCCCTCTCGATATGGCTAAATGCTTTATAAATTTGTCTTACTGGCAATTTTCGTAAACATTTACATTAAAAACTTTATTTTAAAAGTATTTATAAAATCATACTATGCGCTTTATCCATATACTAATCATTTTTCAAAACTTTCGCAAGGAATTACATAAATACATTTGCCTTAAAAAACTGATTCGGTAAATTCATATTTGTCTATAAATTTATCACTAAATGCAATGCTGTTTATTCGTTCTTTTGGGGGGAAGGAAGGGGATAAAGTTGAAACAAATTTAACGACTGATGTATTTGTGAAATAAATCCAGTGCTCCGAAAAAATTTCAGGATTTAGTTTATGATTTTAGTCCGAATTAAGGCAGTAAACGACAATTTTAGAGAAATGTTTGAATAATGTAAAATATTGGCGTTCAGAAGTGAATTCGTATATTAAGTAAATATACGGTATATTTTACTCACAGTAAACTGTTCTTCGTTTTAGTATAATCTCAACAAAACTAAATAAGCCTCCCCTCTTTCGTCTTACTAAAGATAACAGAAATGAATTAATTACTTTCTATTATTTTCCCCCTTTTCTTTCTTTCCTTACTTCATTCGAAAAGGAGAGAACATACAAATAATATCTTTAAACATTTCATCATATCGATGGAAAATGAAAAGCATGTGTGCGTGAAGGGGAACCAGAACGGGAAAATCAAAAAAGAACCCTTCTTTTCCTCAAAAATCCGCGCGAAAACAGTCGCCAAACATTCCACAAAACAGAACTTTTTCCCTGGAAAACGCGCGAAAAATTTCGCGACCAATAATGCAAAAGGTAAAAAGGAAGGGGGAGGGAGAAGCAGACAATACAGCAGCACATCGAAAAGGGAAGGAAAGAAGGGGTACACTCTCGATATAATTAGCGAGAAAGCATTCAAGAGACTTAAAAAGAAAATGGAAAAAAGCCCAGGAAAAAGCAAAACTTTTCTCAACAGTAAAGGCAACGAACGATATGCAACGGCAGTAGCATCAGCACCAGAACTTGCGAGGAATGCGCGCGAAAATTTCCCAACTTATCCCCCCCCCATCAGGTCCTTCTCTTCAAATGAGACGCTATAGCAGAGCACCAAGAGGCAGGGGTAGGGGTAAGGGAAACAGAGAGGAGCAAGGTAATAAAAACAAAAGAATGCCGCTAAGCTCCATCGCTACAGCTTCTTGCTTATCCCGAGTAACCAGCCACTAATATTAAATTCCGTAGATGCTTAGTGGAGGATCGCACTCAGGGCTGCTGCAATGACACCAAGTCGCCAAATATGGCGAAAAATCATCGCCAAGATGCTAAAGTTTGCACCATCACTCAAGCAGCCATTAATGACTTTTACTCATGGAACAAATCCTTACCACCATGCACAGTAACTACCTGTTACATATAATTAGTGGAATATGAATCAAAGTACAAAGAAAATAAAGACTTTTATAACCAATTCAATTTAATGATAATTGATAATTTTATTGTACCTAACGATAGCCATAGAATACAAAATCGTAATAATAATAAGAATAATTTCAGATGTTCAACGGTCGCTCAAAAGGATTTGTTAAGGTTTTTTACACTTTGGCTGAGCTCGCAGTCTATCAGTGCGCCCTCATATAAGGCTTTTATTTTTATTTTTTTAATCTTTTTTGCTTTCTTATTAAGCATCATTTCCTTCGCACTTACGCCATATACAATTCAACAACAAAATTATAAAAATTTTAAAAGCAGCATAGCAGTATACGTTCAGAATTCCAGACGCAGCGTTAAGTGTTGGCATTCCCCCCCCCCCGTCTTTCCTCAGTTTATCACATAAATGTTCAGTTTTCTTACTAATATGGCTTTACAAAACTTTTTTTGTCTTTTTTATTATTAATATTTTGTACGTTTATTTATTAAATATCACGTTATTGGCGCTTACGCCACATAAAATTCGATTCGACAGCAAAATCACAAAATATTTAAAAACAGCACGTCTTTAAAATTTCCGATTGACAGTCTCGAGCGCTGGAGATAAAAAATCTTTTCTTCCGGACAGTGTTGTCACTGTTCGTTTTGAAATCGTTGAGTTTGTTAACCAAAGATTCGTTAAACTTTTACGGAATATGAAACAGATAATAAAACACATTCGAAATTCAAGTCGGGCTTCTTGGTGCTACGTTATTCAAAGTCGGATGGATCTAGGTGCTGTTGTTTTTTCACAATGTTTTTTCACATACATACATTCATGCAGATTTTTTCCAAAAGGATCTAATATTTGGTGACAACAATTTGAAAAGTGATGCAACGCATTTAACTGTCTCGACCCAAAACGCCGTTTCGAGAGTAATATTCCATTTGGGACTAACATTCCTAATGTTTGCTTTGTTGCCCAAAAGCTTAAAAAAAAAAAAAAAAAAAAAAAAACTATAGTTGACAAGTTTGTGAACTACAGAGAGAACTATCTGTGTTGCAAATGATTTAAAAATTAAATATTTTTAATAAAATTCAGGGACGAAAAACTGTCGTAGGAAATAGTAGTACTGAATTATAATCCGAATTTTTTTAACTTTTGATTAGGACTGTGACGGTCATTCTTGGCAACATGATGACATTTCGTCACACCAATGAACACATTAAACATATTTAAAGACATTAAACAGCTTACCATCATTTGAACGCAAATATTTATTTAATCAGTTAATCATAAAGAAATTTTAAACTAAAGCCATCAGCCAACAACACGATTTAAAAAAGATGAAGAAAATTTAATGACTTAGCGACGAATAGCAACCACGATACCAGAATTCTAAAAACGTCCTTTAGAATACTAAAGATGCTGTTCTAGTCTTTAATCAATTTCATTCATCTGACGATGCTGTAAAACACAGATAAAATCCTTTCCGTCTTGCAGCTGACTTCTTATAGCTTTCTTTTCGCATTATTTAGCATATTATTAAATGCGAAAGTGCTCTGCAATGTAGAATTTTGTTTTAAGATCATGAATAACATAGTTTTTAAGATTCTGGCCATCTGTACTTATTGTAAAATATGTAAACCTATTCTCTTCATATAAAATAATTTGCCTCAAACCATCAGGAAGAAAGAAAAACTAAAATGGTAGATAACAGAAATCGATTAATTATTGCTAACTACACTCTATAACAACAAAATCGACGCACCAAGAAGGAGTTGTCCGACGGAGACAAAAATTGGTGAATATGAAGATTATGTACAGAATAGATATTTATTAAAATTTCAGAACAATTTAATGATTTATTTCAGAGTTACATAGTTACAATATTAACGAGCTCAATAAAGTGTTGACCCACCTCTAGCCTGGCTGCAAGCTCATAGACTGATAAAGCTCCCGGATGGTCTGCTGCGGTATTTCTTGCAAAATGTGCTCCAATTGTCGGACTGGGTCATCAACATTCTCTGGTAGATGCAGTCGCCTTCCCATCATATCCCAGACATGCTCGATGGGAGAGAGTTCTGACTTGGCAAGGAAGTGTTTGACAAGCTGTGAGACAGTTCATAGCAACACGTGGCGTATGTGGTCTAGCATTATCTTGCTGAAAAATAAGGCCAGGGTACTGCAAAATGAACGGTAGCAAAACAGGTCTCAGAACAGGTCTACCGCTGTGCTGTACCTCTAATGACGACCAAAGGGGTCCGGTTTCCGGTTATCAAGGGAATGGCACACCAGACTATAACTCCCGGATGAGGCTTGTGTGGCGTACAATAGTGACAGCAGGATCGTTACGTTGCTCTGGGCGTCTCCAGACACGTTTCGATGATCGTCACGACGCAGTTTGAAGCGAGATTCGTCGCTAAAGACTATACGTCCTTAGTCAGCATCATTCCAACCTGATCAAGCCAAGCACCACTGTAATCTGAGTTGACAGTGTGCAGACGTCAGTGGCACGCGGCGTAACGATGGTACGAGCGTAGATTTTGTTCTCTCAACGGTCTGTGAATGATCATGGTGGGCAATCGCGTGGGGGTCGCACGTCTGATGGTTGATAGTGATGAATCAGGCGCTGTGACAGCTGATCTCACAATCACTCTGTCCTCCCGATGTGTTGTGGCCCTAGGTCGACCGCCGAGCCCTAGGTCGACCGCCTTCTAATCGCCGCCGAGCGATTCTCGTTGAAAGGTATCCTAAATCGCAATGCAACAGAAATTTTTAACAATTCAAGAACATCTCCTTACATACATCTGCTGGAAGCGCAGTTCCGATGCGCTGGAGATCGCACTATTTCATTCATTGGACACCAAATTTTAATCATTTGCATATTTGGTCAAAACATTTATGCATACGAAATTTTAAAGCAATCGGATGATTCCTTCTTGGTGCGACGACTTTTTTTTTTTGGAGGGGGGGTTAAAGAGTGTATTTCACATGTCTAACATATCTTTGAAAGTGAAGTAAGGTTTCTGCACTTCAATTAAATTGTTAGTAGTATAACTGCCATCTCCACAGCGATTTCATTTTTAAATACGAAAACCAGAATTTTAGTTATTTACGTTTTCCAAAATACCTTTGCACGGAAATAAAATAAAATTAATAATTCTTTACAGAACTTTTTATTGCACAATTTCAATAAATTAAATTTGCTTACAATTTTAAACCAATATACATACTTTTAAATTCTACTAATGTCCCAATTTTATAGCTAAATTAGGAAAACTGACAGTCCACATTTTGAAATTTCATTCCAAACGATTACAGATCAATTAATTTTGGATAAATAAAGATCTTATGCTTTGTCAAATGAAACACACCGAGAACTCGCTATTTGAAAGCGCACGGAAGGTTAATTCAAAATTTTACGATTTACACAATGATAACACTTGGCTAAATGAGTGGATGAGACAAATCGATAGCATAAGGTAACGAAAAGAAACACCTCAAAAGATTTTTAAAGATTCCACTAAAAGCAAGCTTAATGTTAATTTAATTAATTAAATTGTAAAAAATACCAACATTGTACTTGAAAACAACAATTAAATCATCATGCAGTCACACTGCGGTGTTCCGTCTTAAACAGTTAACCACCAAACAACCAACAGAGATCATTCAACTTTATGTTGCCCACACGAGATAATGGTCAGTAACTCTAACTACAGTACTGAAGAGTCCGGACTCGAATTCCGGAGAAGCCATGGATGTTTGTAAATGTATAAGCGTCTTTGTGGCATGGGGGCACTCTAAATATATGGCGAGCCGAAAGTCCTTTCATGTGGTTTAGCGGTAGGGAAAAGACTCTCGGACTCATTCTCCTGTAGTGTTCTCTCCCTGGAACTGGGCAAAGTCGTATTGTCACCCACGCGTTGCCCAAGGCTCTTGCCTTAATGAAAGGGGGGTAAGCATCCCTCCTGGAATCGAGTAAATAATTAATTTCCGTCTGTTCCTTCCTGCGAACGTCCCTTGTTGCAATACATTCTGTGCCGAATTGAGAAAATTTCCAAAAAAGTTGGGTGAAAACGTTCCGCTATTAAATTATTAACCTAATCATTACATGTGCTTACCTACAGAATAAACGAACGATAACCTTGTTTCTTTAAACGACGAATTCGTATAAAAATTATAGTCTTAGATTTTCAAGCTCCACACAAACCGCGCTTGATTCGTTTTCGAATTATTACTCTAGATATGCTTAAAAAAAAAAGAAAGAAAGAAACAACAGCGACCTCTCTTTCTCCTGCTCAAATAACAAGGTACACTCGAATCTAAGAAATTAAAGCCAAGAGGGGGCCAGAACTGCATTGAAGTATATGGAAAAGGGGGGAAGACCACCGATCCCCCTTCTCATATATACAGCAATGCAAAGGAGTTCAGGTCGGGGGATGAAAAAATACATTTATACCCTTTTTCCCATTTCCGAGCTATTTTACACACACTTGGGAATCGCAGCGTTTCGGACCAATCATATTTGGTCTCCTATTATGACGTTGGAAATTACAGTGATACTTCGCCTTCGGCCAATCAAATTGCGACGAGACAGAAATAGGGGTGCAGGGAATTTCAGCTTACAATACAATCAGATTTCATAGTGGGTTGGTTTAAAGGGGCCGAACGTTTATTGCTTGGCGTATATATTAGATCCGTTCAGCCAATCAGAATCCGTAATTTGATATGTTTGTATTTTAGATATTAAAAAAATTTAAGTGTATATCGCGTTTCAGATATTTATAAGCTAAGACAAAAGTGCAAAAAAGTTCTAAATTTCATCCTAAATTCATGCATTTATTTAGAAAAGAAAAGATTGAAATTATCCAAGACATCTATGCATTTATTTCAAGAGATCCACACATGGAGTTTGCGACAAAGACTTCTCTCAGTGGCAATCTTTTCAGTTCTGCCAGAAGATGAAATGCTCAAACTCTATTTTTTTTTATTTTATTTATTTATTTTTTTAAACACAGACATTCAAATATCGTACATTTCATAACAATATATTCCATTAAAGAAACTGAATTCTGGACGGAGAATTTTTTTTTTTTTAACTTACTGAAGAGATGAAGTTAGTTTTTATAATCAAATCAAATCAGGGATAAAAAATCATATATATGCAATTTTACAAGCACAGTAATTATAATGTGCAGTTTTATTGAATTCATGCATAAAATTCGATTTTGATTGGAGTCATGGGAGCATTGAGTTTTCTATTAGTTTTTAAAATGATATATCGCGTTTAAGTTTTTTCAAATATTTATTTATAAATTCCTGGCTTTTGCTACTTAAACTATTAGCTGTCTTGTTTCCCAGTAATTCTGGGTGACAAAATTAAAACTATTAAATCCAGAGCAGTGTTGCAATGTTCTTTGTCCTTGGGTTGTCTACAGTCACAAACAGAAAACAAGTTTAATATGTTGTTGTTGTGACTTATCTCACTCGTCTGACAGTAACATATCATCACAAGCCCATGAAATTCATTGTGGCAAAGAGTGCAGGATTATGCCTGTCATTAGCAAGAGCCTTCAGCACCATACGGGTGACAGTGCAATTTAGTTCAGTTCCACCCCCAATTTTAATGGAGAGCACCACAGGAAGAGACGGGTCCGAGGGTCTCCCACCCCTTTTTCCCTACCATCAACCTCTCGAGAAGACTTTAGGCTTGCCGCATATTTAGAGTGCCCCCATGCTGCACACACTCTATACATTTACAAACATCCATGCCCTTTCCGGGATTCGAACCGGGCCCATCGGTACGACAGTCGGCGTCACTAACCACTATCCCAGTCAGGCGTCGTCTAACATGTAAAAGATCTGTGCACTGAGACTGTGAAAAGATATCCGTCAAAAGATGGAATGATGCCACAGTTGTGTGAAGTGTAATGTGGTAGACTCCCTCTGCTGCATCCTGGTTAACACTAAATCTACAATAATGCTGCCATTTCTTCCTTGTTTTTTTCCTAATATATAGGCAGAAAAAGGCTTTAAACCAATAAACTAACTCTGCTTCAAACAAAAATGATCCTAACTTAAAACCAATCACACTATAATTAGTTGCTTTCAATTAAATACCAAATAATCACAATACTGGGTCCATAATTTATCTTCAGAAGGAGATGAAGATTACAAGAGATGGAACCAAGTCATAAAATTCTTAATATCAATCATCCGGTTATCCGGATATCTTTTCACAGTCTCAGTGCACAGATCTTTTACATGTTAGACGACGCCTAACTGGGATAGTGGTTAGTGACGCCGACTGTCGTACCGATGGGCCCGGTTCGAATCCCTTTCTTAATTCACAGGTAACTTCCATCTCTTTTTTTTTTATTTTCACTCCCAGTTCTTGGAATCTTGTCAGTTATCCTTATGAAGATTTCCTATTTTTAAGACTTGATAGTCGCTAAAGGAAAGGGACAGGAACCTGACAAACCCTGCATATTTTTTCATAATTTAATTAACATATTCTTCATAATTTGAGCCGAGTCCACAACACCGTGTGCAATTTTGCTTTCGTCAAATCTAAAATACAAGGATCCAGTTATCAGAGGTGTAGTTGATGAGGCATGAAGAATCCTTTTCATATTATCCCAAATTCTATAGGCATTATTTTTTTTTTTTAAATACAAATAGCAAATAAAAATCTTAACACCATTAAAAATCTCATTCGGCATGTTTAACTATTCAGCCTTTATTTAGGGTCAATGAGAAGGAAAGAATTCAAGAAATGTTCCAATTATTTTCTGGTACTTCTTTACCCTCCAAGTTTAATTATATAAGGGTACATGGAAGTTTTTGAGAAAAGCACTTCAGTGGATATAGATTTCGTAGAAATGTAATATAATAAACATACAGCTTAGCTACCTTTATGCAGAGAACATATGTGTCCTCAGAAACAAGTTACTCACTTCAAGATGGCATTTTAATTGGTTTCTCCACTTTATAATCATTATGTACAAATAGATATTTCGATAAAAGCATGTCAATGGATAAATATATTAACAAAAATGAAAAAAAAAAGGTTCCATACACTTTGGAGATTTTATACGCAGGATACGAGGGAAATATTCAACTGTTTAGCCAAGGCAATTTTCCTCCCAAAAGTATACATTCTTTCCAGGAATAATTTCCGCATACGTCCGTCACTGATCCTGATCTATGATGATACGGGAGGATCGCAAATCACAGATCCTTGTTATCCTCCTCTGAGCGGATTCCTTGCTTCCGGATTAGGCCTAAAACTGCGCTCGTGCGAAGTGTGGGACGGACCCCCCCTGACATGGCATACGTCATTATCGGCGCTGGTGGAGGCGACGCCTATGGCTCAGGGCTCTGCAATCAAGCAGAAAGAGCCCCCCACAATTCAAAGCTATCTGCAGAACAGAACCCATTATACTGATGAAAACGACGGGCCAGCGCGATTGAGGGTCACTCCCTTTGACTTTCTTTTTCTTTATCTCTTTCTCTCTCTCCCTTTCCGCGCACACTTGCCAGTTAAAATGGGTTTTTATTTTGCTCCGACTGGGTTCGGAATCAGCCCTCACCTGATACGTTATGAATGAGTAATTCTAAAATCCACAAGGGGGTGATGCAGTTACTGGAGGACGATGGAAGCAAGTGAGAACTGTATCAACGAGCGAATACAGATCAAGAAAAGTAGACACGTGTGCTCGTTTTAATAAATTAGAACCAGCAGGCAAAAGCTTTCAGATTGTTGCAGCGCTTCTCACCAGCTTCATACTTATCGTAACAAAAATTGAGGGAACTCTATTCATTACTCCCCTCAAGTTTTAGTTGGTTTCTCTGATATATTAGCATGGCAGCATGATCTTCACGTTAGGTATCGTTTTGGACAATTGTGCCAGGATCTGCGATCCTTGCGAAGGACATTTGCAATAAAGCACAATGCTTCTATTAAGGTCGAAGATCAACAACAAGACTTCTTGATTTGAAAATAGACGCCGTGAACATCAAAACTATCACGAACCTTTGTACATGCATTCGAGCAATAGGATTCATAATATTTACATGAGGACATTTCTTTAACAGACATGAAACTGAAAAAAGCAACTCATGAAGAAAACTAGCGGAGTTATAAGCAGTAACCATGATTAAGCCGCAAAGAAATAACTAATATGATAATATGATAAAAATTACCTAAATGAAGTATCAATGAAACAGACGGCAGTAATTCTGATTTAGATTCACTAACCCACTTTATTACATAAAAACGAAGGATATGAAGGCAAAAAAAAAGCTTACCTGCTTTTTTTGCAGCGTAGAGGTTGGCTTCTTCTTGAGCTTTGCCTATATTTTTTTTATATCGTATCCTCTTGTTGCCAAACCAATTAGATACCTAATAATTAGATAAAAGCGTTTCCATATTAAATTAAATTGTATATCGAAATCAAACATTTATTTAAAATTATTATTGTTAAATAAAGCATATTTTAACTGCTAAGAGAAAAGAATCATTTTGAGAGTTTTTTAAGAACGTAAGATCTTACATCTTACGTTCTTAAATACAGCATAATTTCTTTAACTTATACCTTTACTTTTATGCTAAAGAAATTTGGAAATTTCAAGATTTTTAACAGTAGGGGCCGAAAACTGTTTAAAATTACTATTTTAAAAAAAATTCAAGCCACTCTTTCAAACTGTATCGGGATTTCTAAAATGTAGTTACAGGTTCCAAAAGTTACATGGAAGGTTCTGTCTTTTGGTGTTCGGTAGTAAAGGTGCCGGCACCCTTCTGCAGGTCGGTTCTAGTGTTCTCCAAAACATCCAAATTATTTCGCATGTAGACGCGGACACCTTTATGAATAACAGTTCTTAACTTAAAAAAACCTTCAAACAAATGCTTAAAACAACCTTCAAACAAATGATGCTAATATCTTTGTCGATTTTCATTTGCCTTATTAATTCAATTAATAAATTAGAACTCTACTTGTATAAAAGTATCTCAACAGGATGCTGGGAGCTACATAAAGGTTTCTTTCTGCAATGTTCCAAGGGCTGGCGCACTCGTCGGGAATGGCTGAACCCGTTGGTCATTCCTCCGATTCTTTACCGAGAAGGATTTCCAGAATGCATCGGAGGGGATTAACCGCAAGATGGGGAACAGACAACTATAAACACCTTCTCTTCATACCCCAGCAGAGCAATATAGTAGCATGATCTTCATCAAGGTGTTCCAAGGAATCCTTGTGCTGGCGAATACTGGATGACACGTAAGAGTACGCCCACACGCTTAAGGTGGATTATTATCAGCAATATAGAGAAAAAAAAGGGAAGGTATCATTCGCATCCATGCAGCGACAGTCCAGGATGAGCCAAGGCCATCTAAACTAGACGTTTCCAACACCTCTACTAGCAGCCAAACTACTCAAATTCTTAGTTTTAAGGGCTAAACAATCCTCCTTTACAGCATCTAGGTATCAAAGTCTAGGTCTTCCTCCTCTTCTTGTGCTAGCCGGAAAAATTTCTCTTAGTGTGTTACTGTTGTTCATAAGGGTAACATTCCCAGCTCAGTTGAAGCGACTTATTTTAATGTAAAGCTAAATATCGATACAATTTCATACTTCTGGGTATCGATAAGCAATGATCATACAATCATGAATTATTTCTCAGACTGCGCTCGCGTTGACGAAATATGTCAGCGAGTGTCGGAGAGACAAGAAACAACAACAAAAACAGAACAACGATGCCAGTCCATCCGGGATGGCGCATGAAACAAAAGCACTCACTTGAAGTTGTTCGTCACGTGACCGACATGACGTCACGGCAAATTCACGGCAAAATACGAAAAGGTGAGGCATGCATACATACAACGATGGGGGTTACTGGGCGGCGAGCTCATATAAATACGTTCTTTATTCTGACGAGCGGTGGTTGCTTCCCCCGAGTCTTGATTCATTATAATTTAATGAGTTTGTCGTTCGTATCGCGCTCGAAAGGTTATAAATATTAATAACGTGTCGCGGATGGACTACGTAAATTTCCAGCACACCCTGAAGCTCCGTGGATATCCTTACTTGTAAGGAAAAGAGACATGTTCCGAGATTTTTATCTGGAACAAGGTTTGTTTTTTGCTGCTGTCGTTGTTTTGCTTAACTGAAAGATAGCGCAATCCCAGTCGTGCTGGCTTGCTTCAAACTGTCTTGTAAAATGTCACGTTCGAATATTTCCACACAGAGATAATACAGGATGGAATGTAATTTACGAACTAGATAACAAACATAAACAACATATAAAATCTATGCAAACGCCTATTAAGCTGTCTGCAAATCTACTGACGTTATGTCATTAGTTTTTCCTTCGAATTCAAATACTCAGTTATGGAGAGCGTCTTCCAATTTCTTGAAGATTAGTCCTTTCAGTCCTATTCATTTATAACCATAAAAATCTATAATTAAACGCTTTTCAAACAACTTTTTTTAATAAGTATATTCCTGCCAATTTTACTCCATTATTCAGAGCTTCAGTTCGTGTACATTCGCAAACGATAATTGAACCACAGGTTAAAAAGCAAGCTTGCATTTCGGAAATTTTCAGTCTTTGAGACAGTTTTCGTCCGTAACTAGCAAGAAAAAAGAAATGCCACGAAATCAAAAATCACCGTTGATTTGGCTTTAAAATATACCTATTCATTCAAATGACCATACAATAATTTGCACACTTCACACTCAGCAAAGTATTTGAATTTCAAAAAAATTATTGAACCCTTTGACTGCTAACGGGACATATATGCCCCACTAAAAGTTTAAAAATTACTGCTGGGTTCAAAAATACTTGGAATCTGTTGAATGTTAGGAATCATCTTCCAGTAGTTAGAAAATTAAGAAGCCGCTGTGTTCGCTGTGCACGAATGAATATAGAGAAAAGAACAAATATGAGTTGCCCAATGTGTAATGTTGGGTTATGAAAAGAATGCTTTACCCTGTATCATACAATGTAAAATCTATTTCATACAATAAAAGTTTTCCAGAATAATAGGTGTGCTTATAGTAAGTCGATCGCTAAGTGTGGGGCACACGTAACCTACCATTAACTACGGCTGGGACATGTGTGTCCCAACCTTTGGCTTGAAAACCATTTGTCAACAAAATCCCAAATGCTAAATTTTCCATACTTATGACATATTTGGATAGAAAACGAGGTAATTTTTTTTAATTCGTAGTCAAAAGGTTAATATAAACTAATTGTAATAGTAACTCATTCGGAAGTTGTCATTAAAATAATGTTTTTTTTTAAAGTGTAGACTAGACTTTTCTTAAAAGTGATTACCATGTGTTTTGCGTAAAAGCAACGGACATCTATTTCTTCTTGTGAAAGTTCAAACTAATCGCCAATTCTCATATAATTCTCATATTCTCATTCAAGGGTTCGGTCTTTTTTTATTGAGCAAGGCATATTTGGGCAATGTCAAAAGTTTCGAATTTTGAACTAATTATAATTTCAATAATTAATGCATGTATTCAAAAAATCTGGTATCCTCTCAGCAACTTTAAAATATTCGAGTTTATAAATCTGGGGCATCAATCAGAAGTTTTGACAAGAAAGAAGTTCAAAAGTTACAAAATTTTCACTGGGAACAGCATCACTTATTTGTTTTGTAATGTAGTTCTTTACTTTTGGAAATTAAAAACTATACTCAGATAAATTACTCACTAGATGATTTCGAAATTAATCTCTAATAAAGAAAACTTTTAATCTTTTTCTTTATTTATTAATATATTTTTTAAGTTAACAAATAAGAAACAATTTTAGAAACTAGAAAAAAAAAAAAAACTAGTTTTAGCTTAAGCTTCTGCTAATGGTAGACAATACGCGGATGTACAAAATAAGCTCCGTTTGCTTTTGCAGATTCTAATTTTATCATCAAAATTTAAATCTTACAAGATTCGCCCCCCCCCCGTTCACCTTTCTTAGCATTTCTTCATTATCGTTTGCCCTACCCCCATCAAACCAAACAGAAATCCAGTTTCATAATTTTAATCACCGGCTCAGTAGTTATAAATTAAGAGATATTAATTAGCGCAAATTAGTAAAATGAAACGGCATATCAAAACTTTCGTTCATTTGCTAATTAATTAATATTAAAATATTTTAATTTTTAAATCGAAATTATTTATATCACAAGGGAAAGTCCTAGAACGAATCATGAAAATTTTCAAGACGTAAAGCAGAACATGCGCTTTTCACGATGACAATAAGGAAGTCTCTCCTTTCAAAAAAGGTTCTGTAACATGAAATTTTTTGTAATATTTTATTACGCTTTCAGTATACAAATTTAACCGCTTCCTTCCCGGGATTTGAACTACGAATCTTCAACCTGCTAGCCAGAGGCCCTAACCTAATGTCTCCCTAATTACATCACCAAAACACGCAGGAGGGGGATTCCTCACAGCATAAAAAGGGGGGGGGAATTAATAAATAAAAAGTCTGATTTTGTCTCTTTAGCTTCAGAGTATAATTTTCTTCGCTTTTAACGCCATATACAATTCAACAGCAAAATTACGAAAATTTTAAAAGTAACCATGGCAGTATACGTTTAGAATTCCCGATGCAGCGTCAAGTCTTGGCACACATTTTCCTGTTCCCCCCCCTTAAGTCTTTTCTCAGTTCATCACACAAATGTTAAGTTTTCTGACTAAGACGGCTTAAAAACAGCATATGTTTAGAATTTCCGATAGATAGTCTCGCGGGCTGGAGATAAAAATATTTTATTCCTTACAGTGTTGCAACCGCTAGATTTGAAACTATTGAGACTGTTAATAAAAAATTCGTTCACGTTTTACAAAAAATGAAATAGATAATAAAAGAAATTCAAAATTCGGGCTTCCAGGTTCCCATGTTCCGGTAGAGGACTACGTTATTTAAAATTGGATGGTACTAGGTACCGTTGTTTTTCACAGTGCGAGAAACATTCTTCCATTCACGAAGATTTTTCATTATTTAATTTAATTTAATATAATACAGGGCGATAGTATTTGGTGGCAACAATTTGAAAAGTGATACGCCGTTTGAGTGACTGAAGGCAAAATGCCGTTTCTAGACAAGTTTCCCATTCGGGACTAACGTTCCGTTCGGGCTAATAATCTTAAAAGTTTGATAAAATAAATCGGAAATCCTAGAAGACGGAAGCAAATTAGAGAACAAAAATTCAATCATTTCATTTAGCACTTAAATATATTTACCTCTGTCCCAGTTAAAAAATAAATCGTTGAAGCACATCAAAAGTACTTCTTGAAATAAAGAAAACGTTGAGAAGTCTACGAGAACGGATAGCATCCTTACCTGAGATACAGTGATGCCACACTTCCTGGCGAGTTCTTCCTTCGCCTCTTCGCTTGGGTAAGGATTGCTGAGATGGGAATAGAAGTACTCGTTCAGGATCTCCGTCGCCTGCTTGCTGAAATTCCGCCTCTTCCTCCTGCAGCACAGAAATAACAACATTATATAATAAAACGACTATTACACAAGAAAAAAAATTTTCATGCGAATAGCTAAGCTAATACTGGATGCGTAACTATGATGTCGACAAAACTCTCGGCATATCGTTTATCGAATTAAAGTACAAACTAGTGAAATCCAATTTTAGTTGCTAGACAGGCGATAAAAGAGATCATCTAGTTTTTAGTTTGTATCACGGCAAGCTGCTTCCGAACAGATTTTATTTCTGAAGAATCTTATTATGTCTTTCGAAGCAAACACAAGCAACCAGGTCGCTAAGATTCGAACCAGTGATCTTCCAACTGAACATTCACCTTTATAGAAAATACGATCATTCGCTATTCCTTTCTGCCAATATTACAGTAATGTTACTTACGCTGCTATATTACATTCCATTACCGCATGCTCTTGCTATGCGATTCGCACGTGTTTTCGGATGAATATCTATTAACAATTCGTACACGTACAAATTAATAGTTTCGGTAGCGACAACTTCTTTTATCGGATAATTCTTCTTCGAATGAGTGGCAAATTCAAGCGCAAAAATAAAACTTGTTCTCCTGGTGGTGTGCTGCAGATCATCATTCAACGAACCCTTGAAGTTCCACATGGTCAAGTCATCAACATACAGATTAAGAGCAAGAAAACTGGGAGGGACAGAAAGATTTATAACCAGCACAGAGCTTCATTTAAGTGCCTTCGAAATAAATGCTTCTCCCCCCTCTTAACAGCTAACAAGATTCAAACGGCACTCAATCCGCTAAAAAATACCGGGAAAATCAGAGTTAAGTTTTGGCTGAACTGTGAACAGTTAACTGCAGTAGACCCTTGATCAGGCCGAGCTCTCTTTAGATGGAGTGTATTATGAATTGAAATTGTATCATATTCCACGCGAAGATAATGTTGCAAAGCCAACGCGCTCCGAACTGAACTCTCTAGCCATTGTTGTTTGTATTTCCACCAAATCACCAGTTAATAATTCCCAAACATTTTCGGTTAGTGGCACTCTTAGCGTATCACAACACAGCGCCCAATTTCTGAGCCTAGAGTAATAATATTCACTTATCTAATACTTTCCGGACGCCAAAATACATTAATAAATGAAACATGTATTTTAAATTTAGATACAATTGATACAAAATAAGCACATTACTGTTCCACAATGACGTTTCTCACAGTACCTGCTTTTTGAAAATCCAGTTTTGCACAAATATGGCATCGCATATGGAACTATTCACTTTTTAATGATATTCAGCAGTCAGTCAGTCTTCTGCTGTGGAATTTTTCTGAATATGATGTTCACGTCTAAGCTAAGACGTACAAACTCAACAAGCTAATAAGATGACAAGATAGTTCAATAAAACTTCCTTCTACATATACAAGTTGAAGCAAGGCTGGCACTTGTATATCAGGTATCGCCGGGCGATGCTAACAATTAAGCTTTCACACCGAACACCCTGGGCTGGAGTACGATAGTCTCCCACCTCTCTTCCCCTGCCACCAACCTCTCAAGTGGATTTCGGCTCGCTGTGTATTTTCATTGCCCGCTTGCAGCACAGACCCTATACGCTGACCGATTTTGTCCTTAGACGCCTTCTCCGAGATTCCATTCTTAGCTTCACGCCTTCTCCGAGATTCGAACCCGGGTAGCCCGTCTGGACGGCGATACATTCAAATGGTCTTCAATATCCTCCTACAGAGCTACATTCAAATGGAGCTTTCGCTCTTAAACAGCCTTGAACCCATGCGAATTTATAGCATTTCCATTTGAAAATAATTGCCATACCAACTGATCAGATGACAGATTGCTCAAAAACCGTAGTTTGCACATTGCCTGTTAAAACGTTCTTCCTACCAAATCGAACTATCAGACCTGGATTAAGCCTTTTAGACACTATGCATATTTTTTGGTAACCTCCCTTAATGCCCTAAGCACGTGCTTTCTTTGCTTAGTGATTATGCATCTCTGCAACACATCAATGCTCCGATTCTAAAACCAAGGGATTACGTATGATTTCCGTGAAAATACTGGAATATCTCTTAGCGCCTCTGTAAGCTAAAGAAGGCGACTCAAGGCTCCACGAAGCATAGTTTTAAGAATCATTGAGTTAAGTGAATTAAATTGTATAACAAGAATGCGTATCATTATCCAGAAGATGTCTAATTAAATCCAGCGTTTATTTTAAAAGCAAGATAATAAAATATAACATCAACTTTTGTAATACTGCCCAGTTCCAACACATATTACAGATGTTTGTAAGACAGGAGCTGCACACTCTGTTTAAAATTTTTAGAAAAACCGAGTCAGCCAAAGTGACGCTAATCCGTCTCAGACATTACAACGCTTAGAAAATCGCGTGAACAGCCATATATTTTAACTTTCTCACAAATATTTCAAGCGGCTGTGTTAGTAAGTAGTAGAACATAATCTGCAAAGGACCTTGGTATTCCTCCCTGAAGGGAAGACGAATTGCGTTCTTCGGGCAGGGAAGGAAAAGGCTCCGAGGCATATGGACACGAAAGTTGCGTCTAAGGACAAAATCGGCCAGACTGACCTCTGCGAATCACATAATTTTTTAATCTGCAAACAGATCTGTAAATATACAAAGTTCGCGTGAAATATAGGCCTGCTCTGTTCAAGAAAATTTAATATATCGTTACAATACTTTTACTTTCAGCGGCATAAGGCTTTGTCTGTACCCTATTTTCGACGCATCAGAATCAACTTGTACACAATATGTGTACTTGCAAAAATCTAGAAGAACAGGCCTATTTCGGTCCAACTTCGCCAGAGTAAAGCTATAAATTAACTGCATTAAGAAGCAAACATTCAGAAATCAAGAAAGCAGTAAAGTCCCCCCTGGATAGCGACAACCCAGACAGTGGTGTCCCGGCTGTTGGAAATCGAGCGTTGGTGAAACACCACCACGACTTCTGCAGGGAAAGGAAAACTTTTAAAACGCGATGGCAGTAGTAAAACCAAAAATCGCACACAACTCGGGGGGCCCTTCGTCGAGGTTTTAAGAAACGCCGGTAATTAGCTTAGCCACGGCTCACGCCATGACATCTGAATTCTAATTAATGGTACGTTTATGGCAGGTAAGGGATTAGTTTTGCGGCCTAACGCCTGAATGAGTTTCGCGCGCCTATATTCTCAACGCCTCCCCACCAAACCCACATCTCCCTCCCTGTAACTCACTTTCCATTTTCATTGAACGAAAGCGCGCCCTGTATAATCCTCCCCTCTGCCGCCCTCTTTTAAAACAGGAAAACTTTTCCTTCCAGCGTGTAAAAGTTTGCTGAAAAATGTCGTTTTAATGGCTCCTGAAAGTGCCTAAAATCGTCTGTGATGGAAGGCCTGAGAAATACGGATTCAACAGGAGTATTCAGGTGGGTGGTGGCAGAGGCGCTGGAGGAAGGGTAAGGTAAGGGAGAACTTTTAAGTATTTCTAATTTTTGGCGATTGAAATGGCACGCACAAATGCATCTGCACCGGCGACAGTTCATTCCGAAATTAAAATTGGTAAGAAATAGGGGTGGCAAAGATCCATCAGAAAGCCTCTCGCACCAGAAAAATAATTATAGTTAGTTAGACAGCATACACCCAAGTAGGTCTGAACGAAAACAGAGACGTTTATAGCCCAAATTTTGTTATAAATGATGCAATGCTAAAGCGGCAAACTAAGATATATTATATTCAGGTTAAACTGGATGATGATGTTCTTAAATTCTAATAACGCTTATACATTATCTTTCAGGATTAACACTTTTTTCAGCTCCTAAGGTTCTAAGGTTCCTTAACTTATATACGAATAGCTTTCTGTATGAAAGATGAAACTTTTAAAGCCCAATTACATAAAATTACGATAGCTTTAGCTATTAGAACGCATATTATACTGATCAAGTTTAATATTCAGTATTTGATTATCCACCAGATAGACCAGGTAGAGAACATAAAATAGTTAGATTTTAATAAATGAAGAAGATAATTTATGCCTAAGGAATTTTTAACCATGTTAAGAAAGCATTAAGACACTTTAATTTTATATGCCAATCCTAAATCCATCGTCAGTGGCATAGCCGAAGTAATGTGCTTTCTTGAATTTGTAGTTTTCTGTAATAAATGATTTAAAATAGTTTAAACCATCGTTTAAAATTATCAGCTACAGTCATACACTAATGATATTAACTAAAACAAAAAGTTCCTCTATTGTAAATGAATTAAGTTACAGTCAGTAATTCGATTAAATTACACAGGGAAACAACGAAACATTTTTCAGCAGCAACAACAGGAGAAAAAAAAAGTTAATAATTTTTACCAGGCCTTCAACTTTTCAAGAATTAACTTCTCAGTTATTTTCGCTATATCTAGGCTAGATGCAACCCCTTACTCAACTTGCACTTAAATGACAATTTTAGTATCACCCCTTTCACGCTGAAATGCACAATTCTCGGATCCGTAGGCCCCTCAGTTATGTTCTTGATATAAAGCATAGTTACGGATTTTGTATACGTGTTACGGATTTTGTATAGCTTCCCCCCTCCCTCCTTTGTATAATGTAACATGAAATGCTTGAAAACGTCGAAGTTTTTCGGGAAAAATTAAAATTACAGGGGCAAGTGTATTTAACATTGAGTAAATGGCCATTTCACAAAATTGGCGAGATATCGCCAAGGTGGTGATGGTTTCGGCGACTAATTTTTGCAGCCAAATTTGTCTATAAATCTCCAAAAGTCGATTAACTCGATGACTATTTCGCGCCATTACGCCCCGAGCCCTGTATAACTAATTGGTATTGTGACTGAATAAAGCTAATTGATCCCTATAAGTAACTATAACCGTACTCGGCCCTCACATACCTTCCAGTAATTTCGAGAAGTGAAAGGTATTCTCGGAAACTACATTATTTATGGAATGGCATAAAGTTTACCTTCCTACCGACGTACTCGTTTGTTTTGCACTTATTGAGAATATAGGGTAGTTTCATAATGCTTTCTGCTTTCAATATTATAATGCATATAAGCTATTGTATATTAAGATATACATTCTTTGAAGCACACGATGCCACAATGCAGAATCATAAGTTTTGCAATGAGTAGACAATCCCCGAATCAGGGAATTATAGACGCTAATAGCAGAATCAATGCTGTTTAGTATAAAAAACCAGGTAGGAAAAAAGTGGTTAAGATGCTATTTCCAAAAGAAGCATCATTGGGCGAATACTTGTCATTTTAATTAAATCTCGAACGTTAAAATTCTTAGCTCATTCCTTTCCCCTCACAGCGATCCTCTTTCCTATTTATCTTCGTTTTCAGCTGCACTATCTCGATCCTCCCCCCCCCCTCCGGTATAAAATCTATTTATTATCAAGAATTTTTTTTTAAACCTTCAGCTTGGAGAAAGAAGTTTCAAGATATTTAACAATTTTCTTTAGCGCTAAAATAAAATGATTGTAGCTTCTTTTTTTTTTTTTTACCCTCTCCCGTCCTCTTTTTGTATGGAAAGAAACTGCAACTTCTTCGAACGCTAATAAACAAATTAATAAAAAAAAAAGACCTTTGGTATTAAGTGGTAAATATTTTCTTGCTGGTTGTTATTAGCCGAAAGAAAATTTTTAAAGATTTTCTTCTCCTCTTCCTTACTTTTTTCTCCCTGAAACTTCTTTGATGTGTCAGGTAATAATTAATTTGCAAAAGCCTCCTCCTACCTTCGAATTCTGCTTACTTGTTTTTACATGGAGTTGTATTGTTTGCATTTAAAATTATGCCTTTCTCCAAATTTCGGCTAAAAATTTAATGGCATTCTTGAAAGTCTTATTTGATATTGAATTATAAAAAAAACTTCTAATTTTAAAAATTTTGTGCACAAAGTTTGAAAAAGAAAAATCTGTCTTTCATTCTGTCTCATAAACAAAGGCTTATCAGGTGACTGTTGAGCATCTACTTATAGAAACAGGAAAATATGTCCAGCTACAAAATGGAATTTTAACATAATCTGAGGTGGTATTTTAAGACTGTATGGTTTCTTATGACACCTAATCTAAAGCAGTATCCATGTGCTACCTTCCTGTGCGGTATTTTACATATTTACACTAAAATGGTACCTTAAAAATATTAATTAATTAACTGAAAATACTTTTAGAATTATTCCTAAAATCTATTTTAATTACCACGGAAAAAAATGGATTTGTCTATAAATAAATCACTGCAGAAACATATTTTCTTTGAAATTTATTTCAATTATTAAACTTTTTCATGGCATACTTCAAATTCTTATTTGATTCAAAATACCTATTATATAACATTTGCTAAAATTTTAATTTTCATACAGCTTTTTTGTAGTTAGAGGTTTACAGGTATTAAAAATTTTATCCTACAAACCTCAACACCTTTCGTTGCATATCTCTGGTACACACAATGGCCAAAAACTGTGGTAAAGTTTTACGCACTGGAGCACTTTTACAATACTTTCCCAAACCCAGGACAGCAAAAATCAACATCATCTTTAAGCCCCTCTATATAAGAAGACGAACAAGTATTTTTGCAAGTCTGCGGCGCCTGCGCCAGTGCGTGTACATAAAGAAACATACCTCTAGTGCCTGCATCGGAGTCGAGATTTAAATTTTTCAAAGACAGAGAAAGATGGGTTAAAAACTTCGTTTTCAGAAGTTCTGGACTAAACTTTAGACTTCATAAAACTTAAGAGGGAACACCGTGATACTTTTCAGCAACAGTGCAAACCAGTTTGAAGATTTTTAAGTTTTTCTCGCAGTGAAGAGCTAGACAAAACGGAACATATTTTAACATTGATGAAAACTAGATGGAACATGGCTATACTTTAAAACAGCAGAGTAATGCGTTAAACATTTACTCGTATATAAACATTTGCTCCAGTAATGCGTTAAACATCGCTTTCTGGTGGTCTGGAAAAAATGACACATTCTGTAAGAATCTTAAAAATCTGAATAGAACATCATTACATTTTGTAACGACACTGTACAATATATGTTTCCCAGGATGATGCACAGATCAAAATAAGGCCATTCTTTTACTTTTATAAAACTTGAATGAAATCATAATTTAGACCATACAAAATACGTTAAACATTCATTTTCCGGGAGGTGTATTGGACAAAATGGATTCGTTCTTTGGTCCTCATGAAACTTGGATCTTATCATCCAAGATTCTTTTTTGAAGAAGTGTTCAAGGAAAGACACATTTACAATGGAAATCTTGTCCATTTGGAGGTAAAACTCGATACGGTAATTGCAAACATTAACTCTAAAAATTCCTTCCCGAATGTTGATCAAATGGGGAGATCTTTTTTTGGTTTTTGACTCTGCGATAAGTCATACACAAAAACACAAACATGTTATTAAGAATCCATGTAATTTAGAAAATGCAGTGACGATACTACAGAATTTATTGAATATCATTTATTGCTGCACAAATTGACATAAGATTCCAAGAATAGTTTTCGACCAAACCTGCGCAATAATTTCGAACATACCTACCAACTGAGGTTTTAGAACGCTAATACTATTTCTAACGCTTCTCTCAAAAGCTTAAACTATTCGCCTAAATAATCAGATGAGATTTTAGCGGTTCGTCCCCCCCCTCCCCAGTACACTGAAGGTTTCAAAAACTGGTCTCGAATTTTTCAAAGAAAGAATATGGAGCAAAAATATTCCTAGACTGTTTTTCCTTTGCATTTTCTCGAATTTCGCGCCACTTGTAAGGCAAACACAGTACACTAAATCCAACTCTTCTGCCGGAGAACATTTAAAGTGATTCTTCTTCTGGTTGTTTCTGTCAACATTCGGCGAAATTTCATCTGGGTAAAAGAAGGAATGGTGAGATATAGGGGGAAAAAAATCAGCGTAAACAAATCTTAGACAGTAAAAATTTCCTTCAAAGACTCAGAGACGTGAGAAATTCGACGCTGCAAGGGCAATCCTTTTCATTCCGAACGAAAGAAATCGTCTGCTACTAACACCCAGGATAGGGTCGTTTGCTCATTCCGACAACGAAAAGTGGTGCTCTGTCTTTCTATTATTCGCTGGCGATTACTCAAAAATAAAATGATAGAAATGGCCAGACGTTCCACCACCCCTTGAAACGGTTGTATTTCAGTTTATATCTGCGAAGGAGGGAAAATAATAAGCGGGGTTACGAGGGGTAGTAGGAAGAAAAATTGGTTACTCCGTTTCCTTTCCTTTTAGATTTGTTAGTGGCGTAATCTTCGAATCGTCTGTCACCGGAGAGCAAAGATCGTATTTCGCGAGGATATGGAAGCTGAGATTCTGCACTGATTATGTATGCGCACATAGCAAACATTCAAAAACGCTCGAAATTTATTTTAGAATAACTGATTCATAAGGAATAAATTTATTCATGTAAAAGTCAATCACTTGTCTTAAAAAAAATATAAAGTCGTCTGCCTTAAACGCCGAATGCATATCATACCAAGAAATTGCAAACTCGTCTAAAAATTCTATCGGTTCATTCTTTATAAGAATATTTATGAAACCTTCTGTCATCTATTATATTAAAATCTGTGCGCGTCTGTTTGTTTGTTTGTGTGTTTGTTTGTTTGTAA